>SJYC01059770.1:0-23958 GCA_006408675.1 Madoqua kirkii
AAATCCATCTCACTATTGTTTTTGAAAGTTATACTCTTTATCTTACAAAAAAAGTCTCCAACAAAGAGAGACAAAAAATACAACCATCATACCTCAAATGTTTCCCACAGTTCTTCTCTCCACCCTCAATGCTGAGCATTGTGGATAGAATGCACTATCTGTATATATGCATATATACACTTTTCTTTTAAATACATGGTTAAGACCCATACATGAGACACAAATTATCAAATCTAACATGAATTTCTTATAAAGGTAACTACTGCAACCTATAATGCTGTGCTGCATTGAAATATGATAACATGAAAATATACATATATAAAAAACAAAGATAACAGAATACTAGGGAATCTTTCCAATGCATGCTCAGTCGCTTGGTCTGACTTTTTGCAACCCCATGGTCTGTAGCCTGCCAGGCTCCTCTGTCCACGGGATTTCCCAGCCAAAAATACTGGAGTGAGTTACCACTTCCTTCTCCAGGGGATCTTCCCTACCCAGGGATCGAACCTGCATCTCTTGCATTGGCAGGCAGATTCTTTACCAACTGAGCCACCTGGGAAGCCCCAGGAAATCTCTCTAAATCTCATTTAATCTTTAAACCACTCTTTCCATGGGCTGAAACAAGATTTTGCTTAAATTATATGCAGTAGGGATACTGTATAATCTGATCTCACTTCATGTAAGTTAAGCATAAAGAATACTTGTGAAAAGTGAAAGTCAAGTCCCTCTGTCATGTCTGACTCTTTGTGACCCCATGGACTCTAGCCCACCAGGCTTCTCAGTCCATGGGATTTTCTAGGCAAGAGTACTGGAGTGGGTTGCCACTGCCTTCTCCCAGGGGATCTTCCCGACCCAGGGATCGAACCCGGGTCTCTCGCATTGTAGGCAGATGCTTTACCCTCTGAGCCATCAGGGAAGCCCCAAAGAATACTTAGCCTTGTAAAAAATATGTAAGTTTAGAATGCTTTTGACATTTGATTCATGGTACTTTCTAAAGCAAAAAAAAAACTGCATAAATAAGAAAAAAATTTAAGAAATCATTTTATTCAAAGCTGTAAACTAAAAACAATGTATCAGGTGATAAAGAACAAATATCTTTTCTATCAACAAAGTAAATATTATGCTGATTTTGAACAGCAATAAAATAAATATAAAACCAGAAATTAATGGGGGGGGGCTTCCACATTTGATTAAATTTCAAACATAAGTCACACTATTACAGTAAAAGGAACTCCACAGTAATTAAACTTAAAAATTTCTTTTCCATGTTCTGCTCATCTTTCTTGCCAAAGGTTGTCACCAACACAGTAGACTATCACCACTATCTTGGAAAACAGATTCTAATACACCCAATTTGAGATAATAACTATTAGATTTCAATGGCTAATCACTAACCACACAATGTTGATATGCGTAACAAAATCAGTAAGCAATTTTATGTCATTCTGCTATTTTTACAGAATTTGGCAGCTATAGCCAGACATTTCAAAAGGAATAATTTAAATGGCACACATCAATGGGAAAAGTTTTAATGCCAGGAAAATTATATCCCAAGTAAGAATCTTGCCATGATGTACAAAAAGAGAAGGTTAGTTATCATCACTACATGTTTTCATGGTGAATAAAAACACACAGCAATATCACCTTCCCATTACAAAACCATCCCTTCTGTCACAGGAGGAAAGTTTTCTTGCAAGTTATTCTATGATTCTTCATCTAACAATATTTCCTGAATCTTTCCATAACATTCACTAAACTTACTACACAGAAATCATTAGGTGTTAAAACAAAAGAGAATCAAAGAATGAGAAGACCAAGGTTCTTATTTTAAGAGACTGAAATACAGAAACAATTTTAACATAATAGGGAAGGTGGTATACCAAGTAAGAAATTTTTTTTTTAAATGTTAATGCTCTAGAAGACAGAGGAAAGAGATTAGTTCTCGCCAGAGGGACATGGAAAACTGTTCTGGTAGAGGTAACATGAGCTGTGCCTTCAAAGAGAGATGGTAGTTGGGAATGCGGAGTGAGGGGACAGGTGGGGCCACTGAGGGCAGTGCTAAGAAGGACGGGACAGGGAGAGCCAGCCACACCTGGGAGCAGTGCTCAGTCTGGCTTGGCTGAGGCACAGTATGGATAAAGGAAAACGGAGCAGATAAAAATAGAAAAGTAAATGAGAAAGGAGGGCAGTACACATTCTATCCTCTTTTCTCTAACATGAAACGCCCAATGGCACAATCTTATCCTCATTAACAGTCTGAACTTCTTCCTAACACTTTCCTCCCTGAAGTCATGTGGGTACCTGATATATTTTTCATAACATGGCCGTGAGCTGCTCATGAGCAGAACACACACCTGATGCAATTTTATATCGTTCTTAAATGCCTTGAACATAAGATATCAACTAATCCTTTTAAATGACTGCATAAACGCATGTATGAACATATTAGCATTTCACTTCTCCCAGACTCAGATACTCATCTGTACTAGGAGCTGGCAAACTTCTTCTATGAAGGGCCATACCATAAGTATTCATTTGCAGGCCATTCAGTCATGACTACAGCTCTGCAACTCTGTTGTTCTAAAGCAGAAGCAGCCACAGACAACTCACCTGTTATCGCTGTGAAGCTGTGTGACAATAAAACTTAATTTATAATACAAAAACAGACCGCAGCTGCATTTGGCCTGTGGACCATAGTTTAGAGATTCCTCATTCATTCAAACTTAACTATGTCATATTGTACAAATACATTTAAAATATATTCGAATCATTTTCTTACATAATGATAGAAACTCAGCCAAAATTTCAAGCAAGATAATAAAAAGTGATAAACAGGAAAATGTGGATATACTGTACAAAACCTGGGCGATCTGGACCTTCAGATCCCTATACTTCATGTGCCTCTCCAGACATTTCTTACTATCAGCCATCTTTGTGAGCTCAAGTCACAAGTTCTTTAGGCCTTAGTTTTTAATCTATAAATTGGTTAAAATAGATCATTCTGAGCTGGAACTCTATGATATTTAGATTTGTCCAAATTAAATTTATGAATTTTAAGTGAAAACAGTCAATGCTATGGTTTTTCCAGTCACCATGTAGACATGTGAGAGCTGGACCATAAAGAAGGCTGACTGCTAAAGAATTGATGCTTTTCGATTGTGGTGCTGGGGAAGACTCTTGAGAGGCCCTTGGACTGCAAGGCGATCAAACCATCAATCCTAAAGGAAACTGACCCTGAATATTCATTGGAAGGACTGATGCTGAAGCTAACGCTCCAATATTTTGGCCACCGGATGGTGAAGAGCCGACTCACTGGAAAAGACCCTGATGCTGGGAAAGATTGAAGGCAAAGGAGAAGGGAGCAGCAGAAGACATGATGGCTAGATAGCATTACTGACTCAATGGACATGAATTTGAGCAAATTCCAGGAGATAGTGAAGGACAGGGGAGCCCGGCATGCTGTAGTTCATGGGACCACAGAGGCAGATATGACTAGCGACTGAACAACAATAACATCTTCAAAATGGTAATTGCATTCAAAAGTAACTTTGAATCAACAGAAGAACAAAATACAAGCATATTGCAGAAACAAAATATAATATACTAAAATATTAAGCTAACTTAATACCTAACTGATCTAAGGAGTTTCTTGAAGCATTATTCAATATCATACTTTAGTACCCAAAAACTAAGGTTTTAGTACCATCTTGAATGTAGATGTAAATACTCTTGGAAAATCAGTTTAATAGCAAATATAGGTTCACATGCCTAGTCAGGATGATGGTATCAGCAGGATACTCAAATCATTAAAAACAAAAAACAAAAAACAAAAAACTTTTCCCACAATAAAGAAGCAGTAGTAAGATTTAATATTAAATGTCATAATAGGCGAAGGCACAAATACCAGAATCTTACTTCTGGCTTCACATTCCTGCTTATGGTACAATAATTAATAAATCACTGGACTCCTGACATATTTAGCTAAAAGTCTGAAATATTTAATTTTAAAAGTCAAAACCCACATAATGTGTAAAAAACTAGGTATCATTCATTATGTATAATGATGATTTTACAACTTTTCCATTTTTACTCTTCAAATCAAGACTTAAGATTAGAGAATAAGTCTTCACTTTTCCCAAACTATTTTCAAAGAATCGTTTTGGGGTCAGTTAAAAGTCTACAACTCACCACTATCCACATTTACAAAAGCAACACCATCACACTGCTTTCTGAATTACAAGCTAACAGTTTCTCCTTAACTACAAACTTACCAAACGTTTGGCAAATTCTTTGTTTTCTGAGAGAAATCCATAACCTGGATGTACCTTAGAAATAAAAACAAAAAGTACTTTCAGTTTTATCGATTTGCAAAACCTTTATAATAAGCAAAACAAAGAGAATGTTGATGCATTTATTGTTCAAGGGCTCTCGAGTAAGGTTACTGACCTCTCTAACATCCTGAATATCTCTCAGTTCAAACCCAAATGCCAAGAAATCACCGGCAGCACTCTACTTCTGAACTAACCACAGTCAGGGCCGGCTACATACACACCTTACTACCCACCTGCACTTGGCTATGCTAGTCAACCCCTCCCAAACTCCCCCACTTTTCCTGAGACCAACTTTGGTCATAAGCATGGCGGGTCAAATATGAACATGAACTCAGCCACTACCCAATGATTAGTTTTCATCAAACCTAACTGAAATCAATGTTTGGCTTTAGTTTTTCACCATACTCTGGATTTTTCTTCTAATATTTGCCCCCTTTCCCCTCCTCATTCCACTCAGCCAATCACAACCACTCCATGCTCTCCTCTCTCACAAGCCACACTGCAGCAACTTAAATTCTACCATCCTGTTCTAACCAAGTAAATTTGACCAAACATAAATTTAGCCACCTTATTATTAGTATTAAACATATTTCTAGGAAAATAATTCTGCTACATGTCAAATTTCTAAGTGAGCCAATATCATAATCTAATCAAAAGTATCTATGCATTTGAAATTTCTTTTTTTACCTGAATGTTTATTTTTCTCTGCAACTACATGACCAACTTGGTATAAAAAGATAGGATCTTTTCCCCCTCAATTTTAAAGTTTAATCTATTTTTTCAACTTTTTATTTTATTTTGGACCATAGGCAATTAATAATGTTGTGATAGTTTCAGGTGGACAGCAAAGAGACTCAGCCATACATATATACACGGATCCACTCTCCCCTAAACTCCCCTCCCATCCAGGCTGCCACACAAGTATCTTCACATCTGAGATTTTTTAAATGTTAAACTAAGCTTTATGAACATGGTACAGAGTAATTTACACTACTACATCATATGAGAGGAGTTTCACTCCAACAATTTCATTTTATATAAACACTTAACTAAAGATTGTATTCTGGCAATCTATAGTTTTACTATAGAGTTAACAGAGTTTTATCTTTATAGGTTAGCAGAGTTTTACCTTCACTAACTCTGCTAATAAATTATAACATCTATAATAGGGGCTCATGAATTCAGTTTTTTCTTCAAACAGGCATCTTAGTAAAAGTTGTTGGTTTTTTTTCCAAAAGAAATGTGCCCACTAATTGGAACACTCCAGGCTAATTGCTGGTACTAGCTGCTTCTATCCAATTTCAGATAACTCTGCAGAGGTTTTTAACATTATAAGTAATTAGTTCTCTGATAAACACACATACACACACAGCACAACAATATTAATAAAACACTATGGCCAATCAGAAACTATTTTTTTCCTTGGATTTCACTCCATTCACACAGAATTGGGGATGGAGAGATTGCCCATTTCTCCATGTAAATCATGTACATTCCACTGACCAAAAAACCCAAATAATTACCAACTGCAATTTTATTTCTGGAAGTATAAGGAGACACAGATAATTTCTGAATGATTAAAACAATTTAACACAGGATCTTTTGGATCTTATTTATAAAATACTTTTTTAAAAAATACTATTCTCATACTGAAAGGGTTAATACTCAAAACTAATTGGGATTTTTTTTCCTTCTCCTAGCAAATTTGGAAGCGAACTGAAACTGCTCCCTGGTGTGAAAGCTGAACCAGCAGCCTCCTGCGAGATCAGAGACCAGCCCTGCCGGACGCCACGACGCCGCGGACTCCCGGTCGCGGATTCGGCCACGCTCCACTCACGGGACGTGAACTGCAACAGCACTTTCCATCACTCCTTCCCTTTTTTTTTAATACAAATTCTAGCACTCCGCTCACTACGTATGAAACAGCTGCAGCAGACGGATTCACTCGGACTCACAGCTTGGGCGCCGGTGCTCCTGACGGCGTCCACGATGGCGTCCACGCTGAGGTAGCTCTCACTGCTGGGCGCTGGGCCAACGCAGACAGCCTCGTCCGCCATCTTCACGTGCACCTGCGGAGAGAGCTCCGCGTCAACGGGCTCCGGCAAGGAGCTGCCTGCTCCTGCAAGCACGCCCGGAACGGCGCACGGGCGCCGCTGTCCTCAGACCCCTCCTGAATGTGCACTAGGAAGCTACAGTGGGGCAAATAAGCTCAGGGGCTGAACTAACCAAGATTTCACTTATTACAAGCCCAACTCACTGTCTTAACCCGATAATTCCCACACCGATTTGACCAGGTAAAATCACAGCCATCAATTTTAGCCTCCTATTAATATTCAGTTCATCTCTACATCAATCTTGTATCAAAAACTACCCTGTTACATGTAGCCAGGGTAGCCTAATATACTAATAACAAGCACTCCTGCCCAGTTCTAAGCAAACTCCCCAGGAAGTGGAGATAATTAGAGGAAATGAGTGAAGGGACCGGGTGAGTGTTCCTGCACAGCATCAGGTCAGCACCAGGCACACGCTGACGCTCAGGACTGAAGAGTTCAATACCACCACACACGCGCCAGAAAACCTTGTTGAAACAGTCTCACATTCAATCCTCATTTTAACCTTTCTTCCTGAAAGAACCGATACAAGCATTAAGTTCTAAATCAACTCCAAATTTAAGAATATTTTTAAGACTATTTCCTCCACAGTGTTTCAAACCTATTTTTGCATAAGGAACGCAAACCTATTTTTGCATAAGAAATACAAGGCATTCAGTACAGGGTAGAATAAGTTACTTACTTCTGAAAGCAATCTATTCTTTTAAAATGATGAAAGAGATTCATCATGTTTTTGAAATGGCTTTTCCTAGCAGTTTTCCAGGTTAAGGAACTCTGTTTATTTTACAAGGCAGACATTAAAAACTGGAACACATTCATATATCTGGGCATGTATGACCCTCTTCCAAAAAGTCAAAGGTGGAAAATAAATTTGGGTATTGCTAAGTTATATTCCCCAGCTGTAAAATAGTTTTTAAAGAAGCACTTGGTTTTAAATGAGATTAAAAAAAAAAAAAATGAAAACAACCCACCCAAGTCACCTTTAAGAAAGTTCAGAGTTCTCTTTATCAATTAAATATTTTCAAACTATGCAAAAAACTGTATGATGTATTGAAAGGTTAAAAATACTTACTACTCAAGGGATTTACAGATCGGCATCTTAACATCAAGTACTCAAATCTACACAGTTCAGTTTCTTTAATAATATCCGATGAAAGGCAGCCAGGCTCACAAAAGAATCCTAAAGATTCCCAAACTCAAAGCAAGGCTCTCCTGTATGCCTTGCTATTCCCAACTTCAACCAGAATGTCCGCTCTTCTACTGCCTTCTGCCCAGGTCAGTCCCTATTAATAGCAATTTTGTTGCTGTAGTTGTGGTTGTGGGTTTTCTCTGTAAGAGAGAAATTGAATACTGAACAATCCTTTAAAAAGAATGCCTAACTCAGGTGGGGATGGTTTTAAAGTTAAATCCACACTTACTCTGAGCCTTCATCTCCCTCCAGGTGCCACTCAGGGTCTCAAGTTTCACTTCTACCAGAGTCTTCAGGTGAATCTCCTGCGACCTGAGCTTCCACAGTACCTGATACAAAATTTAACCTTTCATCGCCTCCTGCCCAGTAATGTCATTTTGACTGCTTTACAGATTACATCTGTTAAAATTTATACACTCTCCTTTGCCAGATCAAGAGGTCCTGCAACGCAGAAGTTGTCTTAGATTCCTTTTTTTTTTAAAAATTCTCCCAGCACAGTTTTACTGCTACAAGCTTTTAAACTTATAGATACATTTGAATGACTGCTTAACTTTCACTGTTAAGCCATTGTCTTGGAGGTAAAAGGCTATGCTAAATTAAACTTTCTCCAATTTTAGTAATCCATGGCAACTAAGGATTATATGGTGAGGGGCGGGGGATGGTGGGGGTGGGATTGAAACATCTACACACGGATCCATGTGTATTGGTATGTCCAAACTTTCTACAATAAATAAGCATTAAAAAGGAGGGGAACTCGAGTAACATTTTGACTTGTTTACTTTCAGGCTTTTCTTTAAATATACTTCTGTAACCAAACTGCATATATAATGTTGCATCCTTTGTTTTTCAACTATCATCAAAATAGACACTCTTCCTAGGTTAGCACAAACTGTTACATGTAAACAAACTGAGAATCTAACTCAAAGCCTATAACATGTTTTGCTGCTAAGTCGCTTCAGTCATGTCCGACTCTGTGCGACTCCACACACAGCAGCCCACGAGGTTCCCCTGTCCCTGGGATTCTCCAGGCAAGAACACTGGAGTGGGTTGCCATTTCCTTCTCCAATGCAAGAAAGTGAAAAGTGAAAGTGAGGTTGCTCAGTTGTGTCCGACTTAGCGACCCCATGGACTACAGCCTACCAGGCTCCTCCGTCCATGGGATTTTCCAGGCAAGAGTACTGGAGTGGGGTGCCATTGCCTTCTCCAATAACATGTTTTAGCAGATCATTAATACTATTTGAATAAACATTCAAAGAAATACATCAAAAGCAGGTCAAAACTGCCTATGGACTTTACAAAGAAAAGCAAAACATGCTATTTCTAAACGGTTGGTCAGTTTCTTCTATTTCTCAGAAACAAATCTTGCTTTAAGACAGAAGCATATACTAGCATCTCAAGTTCACAGTCTGGCATAGGCTCAGTACTAGCAAAAATATGTGGTAAAACCATTTGAGAGAGAAAAAACAACTAGGAACATTCTGCTGCCTTAGTGCCCAAGGAGATACTTATGAGCCAACCAGGAAAGAACAGTTTAAAACACTTTCAAAACCCAATTTCAATTTGGTTGCTACTGTTCTAAATGACTAAAGTGATTTCTTTGGCTTAATAATATTAATACAAAGTAAAAGTCACTCAGTTGTGTCCAACTCTTTGCGACCCCATGGACTATATAGTCTGTGGAACTCTCCAGGCCAGAATACTGGAGTGGATAGCTGTTCCCTTCTCCAGCATATCTTCCCAACCCAGAGACTGAATCCAGGTCTCTCAAATTGCAGGCATTTTCTTTACCAGCTGAGCCATCAGGGAAACCCAAGAATATCAGAGTAGGTAGCCTATCCCTTCTCCAGTGGATCTTCCCAACCCAGGAATTGAACAGAGGTCTCCTGCATTGCAGGTGGATTCTTCACCAGCTAAGCTAGTAGAGAAGCCCCTGATATTAATACAAAACAAACTGCATTCAAGCAGTGCAGACTCTCTTCTGAAGAATGACTTAGCAGCATCACCCACACTGACTAGATGTATTTATGTCTCACAAATGTCAATACCCTGAAAAAATATAAATTTCATTTTTATATTTCAATAGTAAAAGGGAAATATAACAACAATGGAAAACTGAAACTGAACTAGTGAATTAATCAGGACACTGCTGACAGCAAGTTTCAAATAGAAAATCAGATTTAAGTACTAAGTCAAGGAGTTAATCTTCACAAACTTTTCCAATAGAAAAGTTTCCAAATGGGGTTTTATTTATTTTAAAGGTTATTAATTTCCTCCTCAAGCATTAGTTTTTATATAGGTAAAGAATCTACCTGCAAGACAGGAGATCCAGGTTCGATCCCTGGGTTGGGAAGATGCTCTGGAAAAGGGAATGTCTACCCACTCCAGTATTCTTGCCTGGAGAATTCCATTCAGAGCAGTCTGATGGGCTACAGTCCATGGGGTCGCAAAGAGTCAAGACACAGTTTAACGACTAACACTTGGAAAATTTCTGATTCTTTAAATAGGGGGAAATTACTTGTATCAGCCTTTTATTTTAGGCCAAATAACAATCTAGCAGAACAAGAATGTGTTTTTAAATTTATGGGACTGAAAAAATCATCTTCCTTACTGACTTTTTGTTTAAATCATTAAATGATTGGCCATAGATAGGTTAAAAATTATGTCTGAATTTTAAAACTTTGAGTTAATGGAAATTTTCACATTAGTCCATTAGATGCCTGAGACATGATGAAAAGATAACTCTGCCTGGGCCCCAATCTTATCAAACAGATTGAACCCAAGGTGAAAAGGAGACTAAAAAAATAGACTCCATCCAGGGAAAGAAAGCTTTGAAATACCTGCTAAACTAGCAGAGAATGAGAAAGCTAAGGAAGACAAGCAGCACTAAAGATGTTTCTTCCCCACAGACAGAGAGGACAGACTTGGACACAGTGGGGCAAGGCCAGGGAGAGAGCAGCGCAGAGATGAACACGCCACCATAGGAAACAGACGGCCAGGGGAAAGCTGCTATGCAACGCAGGAAGCTCAACCCGGAGAACAACCAACAGGGGCTGACAAGGTCTCCAGGGACTGACAGCAGAGGCAGGCCATGGCCCTCACAGCCCTGAAGGGGCTCAGAGCGTGGATGGCACAGAGGGCTGGTGAGTGAGGAGGCCCCACGCTAAACTAGCAGAATGCAGCCACTGTGAGAAGGGCAGCAAGGTAGGGAAGTGGGGCTGCGAGAGGCAGCCTGACCGCCTGCTCTTGTCTTCAAACCCCCAACCCAAGGAGAGGTTAAGTAGCTCAAGAGGTACACTCCATCCCACTGCTGGGCATACACACCGAGGCAACCAGAACTGAAAGAGACACGTGTGCCCCGATGTTCATCGCAGCACTGTTTATAATAGCCAGGACCTGGAAGCAACATAGACGTCCACCAGCAGACAAATGGATAAGAAAGCTGTGGTACATATACACATGGAATATTACTCGGCCATTAAAAAGAATACACTTGAATCAGTTCTAATCAGGTGGATGAAAGTGGCGCCTATTATACAGAGCGAAGTAAGCCAGAAAGAAAACCAGCACAATATACTAATGCATACATATATGGAATTTAGAAAGATACTAATGATAAACCTATATGCAAGACAGACACAGATGTATAGAACAGTCTTTTGGGCTCTGTGGGAGAAGACGAGGGTGGGATGATCTGAGAGAATAGCACCGAAATATGTGTATTATCATATGTGAAACAGATCACCAGGTTCAATGCATGAGACAGGTGCTCAGGGCTGGTGCACTGGGATGACCCTGAGGGATAGGATGGGGAGGGAGGTGGCAGGGGGGTTCAGGATGGAGAACACATGTACAACCATGGCTGATTCACATCACTGCATAGCAAAAAACACTACAATATTGGAAAGTAATTAGCCTCCAACTAAAAGAAATAAAAATTAAATTTAAAAAAGAGACACTCCACATATGTCAGTCTCCTGAAGACTGATCCATAAAGGAAAAAGTCTGATAGAATTCATCAAAATTTAAAACTTTTGTTCTTCAAAGACAATATTAATAACAATGCAATTCCACTTCCCGCTCGACAGGGTGTCTATAATCAAAAAGATAATGACAGATATTGGTGAGAATGAGGAGAAACTTGAACCCACATACTCTGCCAGTGGGAATGTAAAATGGTACAGCTGCTTTGGAAAACAGTCTATTAGTACCTAAAAAGTATAGTTATCAAATGACCCAGCAATTCCACTCCTAAGCATACACCCAAGAGCAATGATAATATATGCCCATTCAAACACATGTACACAATTGTTCATAACAGGCTTATTCATAGTATCAAAAACTGAAAGCCACCCAAATGGCCAGAAGCTGGTAAATGGCCAAAGCAAAATGTATTCGATTCATATAGTAGAGTATTACTCGGCCAAAAAAATGGCCACAAACTGATAAATGTAGTAACATAAATCTCAAAAACATCCAAAACTGGGATAGGAGTATGTCAAGGCTGTATATTGTAACCTGGCTTATTTAACTTATATGCAGAGTACATCATGCAAACTGCTGGCTAGATAAACCACAAGCTGGAATCAAGACTGCTGGGAGAAATAACAACCTCGGATATGGAGATGATACCACTAATGGCAGAAAGTGAAGAGGAACTAAAGAAGCTCTTGATGAAGGTGAAAGAGGAGAGTGGAAAAGCTGGCTTAAAACTGAACATTCAAAAAACTAATATCATGGCATGCAGTCCCATCACTTTATGGCAAACAGATGTGAAAAGCTGGAAACAGTGGCAGATTTTCTTTTATTGGGTTCAAAATAATCACTGCAGATGGTGAATGGAGCCATGAAATTAAAAGACACTCGCTCCTTGGACGAAAAGCTACGACAAACCTAAACAGCATATTAAAAAGTAGAGACATCACTTTGTTGACAAAGGTCTGTATAGTCAAAGCTATGGTTTTTCCAGTCACCTGCGGATGTGAGAGTTGGACCGTAAAAAAGGTTGAGCTCCGAAGAAGTGATGCTTTTGAATTGTGGTGCTGCAGAAGACTCTTGAGAGTTCCTTAGACAACAAGAAGATTAAACCAGTCCATCCTAAAGGAAATTAACCCTGAATATTCACCGGAAATACTGATGCTGAGGCTGAAGTTCCACTACTTTGGCCACGTGATGCAAAGAGCCAACTCATTGGAGGAAACCCTGATGCTGGGAAAGATTGAGGGCAGGAGAAAGAAGGGGGCGACAGAGGATGAGATGGTTGGATGGCATCACTGACTCAATGGACATGAGTTTGAACACACTCTGGGAGACAGTGAAGGACAGGGAAGCCTGGTACACTGCAGTCCACGGTGTCGCAAAGAGTCAGACATGACTTAGTGGCTGAACAACAACCACAGAAACATTATTCTACGTGAAAAAGCCAGACTATTAAATAAGGCCCACTATTAAATAATTCAATGCATCTGAAAATTTTTAGAAAATGCAAAACTACAGACAGAAAGCGTATCGGTGGCTACCGAGGTGAAGGTGGCAACAAGAGTGACTGCAGATGGACACAAAGAGATCTTTCTGGGTGGTGGCTGCGTTCTAAAACTGGACAGTGGTGAGGGCTGCACAGGGTCTAAAAATACACCATGATTCAATACAATTGTTAGATAAAACAGGAAACTTCATATAAAAATATTTTAAATCCACTGTGCTGTGAGGTCTAATGAGATACTCCTGGTACGCAGCACAGTGCTATAATGCTATTAATTTTTGATTAATGACTAATCAATAAAGAGAAAGTTAAGATTCACCTGACAAAGAAGAGTCCTGAGACAGAAGCCAGCTGAGAAGGGCATTCCAGCAGTGCAAGCACGGGCCCAAACGCACGGAGGCCTTGGAGGGGATGAGAACGGCACGGAAGTAATGAGCGCCAAAGCAGAAGGAGCCCGCGCTGCATGCTCCAGACAGACCAGAGAAGGCAGCGGTTTAGAACAGCTATCGATCCCATGAACCAGATCTCTGGCAACTCTGGGGACTTACTCGAACAACAGAAATAGAAGCCAGACGTCCCTCGGGTGAAGAGCAAATGGGAGGCAAGAAAAGAAAGGCAAACTAAAGATGACTAGTCTTTCATGTGGCTTAACCGTAATGTCGGGGGACACAAGAGTATTTTACCTTCTTCTCTGCTGGTAAGATGCGGTACACACACAAGGTATTCAATAAAACTTCTTCATTGCATACTGACAGAGCTTTTCAGGGAGATGTCCTCACAGAAATACCTAACAGATGTGACTGTGTGTGCCCAGGCTCACAAACCTGACCAGAAGCCCCTAAGATGGAAACAAAACCACTATCAGCAGCCAAACACAGGGCTGTGAGGACAAAAGACAATCTGGAAAGAGAGTCTACAAAATTTATAGAGGTTCAATGGGAAAAGTTCTGGAAATAGAAGGTGGTGATGGTCATACAACAGTGTAAACACACAATGCTACTGAACTGTACAATTAAAAATAAAGTGATAAACTTTATGTAACTTTACAGTCTTTTAAAAAACTATATAGATTCATCACCATTTGCAGACAATCACTGATAAGCAATTGTGAAAAAATGTAGTTTCAGAACTTATATAGTCTGCTACACACACACACACACACACACACACACACACACACACGTGCATGTGTGCGCACACACATGCTGCAGTTTACGGGGTCACAAACAGTTGGACATGACTTAGCGACTAAACAAGAAGAAAAAATCCAACATGGGAGGAAAAACACAAACAACACAAAAAAGAAAATATCAATAATGAGAATGTGGGCGTAATTCTAGCTTGTGATCATTTTCCATTTACTAAAGAAAAGCTACCACACGTTCATTTCAGACTCCAGTCGTGAAAGCTTGCATATACACACATAATTCTGAGTACAGATTTCTGAAAGAATGTTAGAGTGAGAGTCTAGGAACAGCATTAAGAAAACCCTCCACTGTAAGCAGTGTACACTTCTTAAATCGTTCCCAAACCCTACGAACAGTTAAATGTCAGTTCTAATAATTTAAATACAAACAGTCACCAATGCCATGAGCTCTCGAAAACTCCTAGAGCCTGGCCAGCACCACCACTGCTTCTGAGGTGCCGCTAATTGATAAGACTACACATCCAAGTGAGTCATCCAGCTGCTCTCAAGTTTTTTAACCCCAAGTAATGTAAGAATAGCTTGACAGAAAATTTAAAAGTTTAAGCAATACAGACAACCATAACTTCTCATCCCGGTTAAGGCCTCTAAGTCCCACTTCCCAAGCTGAAACAAACTGTCAACGGTTTTGTATGTGTCCTTTCAGACTGAGCTATTTTCATATGTATAGCAGACATAAAAGTGTATGGTTTTATATTACGCTTAAGATTTTCTTCCCATAAATTGCATCACACTATGTATTATTCTTGCAACTTGTTTAACTGCTATATAACATTTCTAGTAACTGGGTAAACCATAACTTAACCTTTTCTCCTGTAATGGATATTATGGCCCATCTACAGATATTACAAGCTGCAAAAGGATTCTCTAAACAGGTATGCATATTTCTATGAGAAAAATATTTGAAGTGGTAAAGGCTATAAACCACATACTTAAGAGCCTATGTCTACTAACATGCTGAGCAGAGATGAACTTCCCCACACCACACCACCGCTGAACATTTTTACTGTTTGCTGATTTAATTTTCTTAATCTAATGAAGAAAAATGACTCCTGACTGGTTTTCAATTTGCATTTCTCTAATTATGAGTGCCTTTGGGCATATTTTCATGTTTGTGAGCTATTTGCATTTCTTCTTTTGATCACTGATCATTTTTTAATTTAAGAGAGATCTTACAAAGAAACAAAAGCATCTTTGGGTTTTGGTTTTTTTGTTTAAACAACATATAACACCAAAACATTGTTTTTGTTCAAAGCCGAGGTAACAACTCTTTCAACCACACCTGCAACCCCATCACATTTTTTCTCTCCAGTTATCACTTCTCAGGTGAAGATGCAAGCTTAGACCTTTGTCTATGCCAGGGATCTCAATTGGGAGCAACTCTGTGCCAGGACACAGCTGGCAACGACTGCAGACAGTTTTGCTGGTCACGATGGTGGGATGGAGGATGCTACTGCTGTCTAGTGGGGAGAGGACAGGATACTTCAAAACATTCTACTAGACCATGAGCAGGACAGCCACCCATAAAGAAGAATCAATCAACCCAAAATGCCAATGGTGCCACTGCTGAGAACCCCTGGTCTGTGCTTCTACATGATGTATATACTATTTTTTAGAGTGTGTAGGGAGGGTGGGTTTAAACATTAACAGGGTTGATTTTTTTTTTTTGGTCAGGCCATGTGGCATGTAGGATCTCAGTTCCCTAATCAGGGATCGCACCCTGCACTGGGAGCATGGAGTTTTAACCACAGGACCGCCAGGGAAGTCCCACACTGATGGTCTTTTCATATCACGTGTCATTGCACACGTTCTTTTCAGTCTTTAAAATGTCTCAGAGATGTTCTATCAATACACAGAGATTTAGCTTATTATTTTTTAACTACTAAAGAACTCTGAGACATGGCCCTCCAGTCTGCCAGCCATCTCCCTCGGGTGGACCCGCAGCACGAGGAATCACCTCCTGGATGGTCATCGTGATGTTTCCTAAGCAGACACCCTGTCCACTGCCCAGATCCCGTCCTGCTCTGAATCCCTCTCTTCTGGAAAGGCTCCCATCTTTTACAGCCATCCTCTCCTGTCCGTGTTGCAGACAGAGGTTTTCTACTGAACAGTTCCATCTGCTCTCTTTCAGAAATTCCTCATCATTTCCAGGACCATATTCCCCGCTCTGTTTTACAACAAAATTCTGGTTTGTTACTTTTTTTTTTCTTTTGAGTTTGTCTTTTTAACTGTTTCTCTTCCTTGGGAATTTGGAATGGGAAGATAGAAGTCTGACTCATTCCGTCAGCCTCAATTAGAAGTTAAGACCTTTAAAATTTTGTATGTTTTTACCACAGAAAACACAGTATATTTTAATTTAAAAATCAAAACTTGTGATCAATATAGCTTTCCAAAATGAAATATTTAAAACTTATTTTTAAGACTGACATGAAAAATATTAACAGTTTCTTACACAGGATCTAATTTGTAATAAAAATCTGGAAATGCTCGTCCAGCTCCTAAATCACTATGGCCACAAATGCGGCCTGGCTGCAGTAACACATTGCCATCCCTCTCCTTGTGCACCTGGACGCTGAGCATCCTTCTCATAGCATCCATTCTATCTAGGGTCTGTGCGTTCCTAGGAGCTCCCCAAGCTGGCTTTCTAACCTCAGATTCCACTTCCCAAATTGTCCAGCGTTGCAGCTGGGTTCACAAAGGGCATGAAAACCTTGATTTACAGCATATGACTGGTTGGTTTCTCTCCAAAGAGCTTCAGATGAGTATCCAAAATAACCTTCCCAATGCTCTTCTCCCCTGAAAATTGCTGGTACTCTATAGTTAGCTTCCTTACATGAAGCAGTGAGTATCAGAGGCCGCCAGGGAGCTCAGGGTTTTCATGAGCATAGTCATTCTCAATAAGCAGGGACAAGATACAGGAAGCCACCCCAAAAATCTGGGAAATGTTTCATTTTCTAAAAACATTCTTCTTTCTCATCAATGACACCCCCCCCAAAAAAAAAAAAACCACTCTTCTTTGCCAGAGGACAGGACAAGTACTTTGAAGGAGCTCCAAATACTATTTTGAATTCCTATTCCAAGCCTAACAATTCACCTTGACAGTTACCAATCCACAGTGAGTTTGCCATTCAGTGAATTCCCCTGTGACTCCGTGACTGGGCCTGGCAACCAGGAAATGAATGAAAGCAGAGAAGTACTTCTCTGGGGACTTAGTCTAGAGACTCAGAGTAACTCAGAGAAACAGAGCAAGGGTGTCAGGAATGAAGCAAAGATCTTCTACCTTCCTTGGAAGTGACACACCTAGTCTAAGGTGAAGGGTAAGAAGACTCAAAAAGCAGGGAAAGTAGATACATGTCAAGAGAGATGAAGTCACCTGCTAAGCTGAAGCATGACTCATCTCCGGAGTTCTGGCCCTTCCAGGGAGCCTGGCACACTCTGCCAGGTCAGAGGTGAGCATCAGCTGAAAACATCCGGAGCATGTAACTTCAGTGAACTTACCAGCTGCACCGCAGTACTCAGGTACAGACTCAAGCCTGTAAAAGGCTCATTTCATACCACAGAGATTTCAGAGTGAATTATTAGGTCTTTACTTTTTGGAAAGAATTTGTGACAGGATGCTATAAAGACAGAGGTAAAAAGATACCCAATCTGGCAGCAGCAATGGGTGGGGGTGGGGGGGGAATATATATATATATATATATATGACTGCATAAGCCTACAAGCGACTTGGCTTTTACTTCAAAATCTAACTTTTCTCTAAACCCAAGTGTCTGGTTGGCTTAGGACAAAACAGAACACTTGGTGCAGCTGTCAGCATTCCGCTTTTGTATGAAAGAATAAAAAAATATATCCAAATTGAAAGGAACATCTGGACAACAGAAGGGAGCAAAACCGTGTGGCAGCTGGTTCTCTGGACAGAAAGGACTATAGGAAAAGCTCAGGGTTTTCACGAGCATAGTCAGTCTCAATAAGCAGGGACAAGATACAGGAAGCCACCCCAAAAATCTGGGAAATGTTTCATTTTCTAAAAACATCCTTCGTTCTCACCAATGACACCCCCTCCCCCCCCAAAAAAAAATCCTCTTCTCTGCCAGAGGACAGGACAAGTACTTTGAAGGAGCTCCAAAAACTATTTTGAATTCCTATTCCAAGCCTAACAATTCACCTTGACAGTTACCAAAAAGAAAAACTGTATATAATTAAAAGACCAGGAAAATGAGTATCTGAGTATTATATCCAAAACTCAAAAGAAGAAAATATCCCCCCTCCCATGTTAGCTCCTAATTCCATTTACACGATACTGGTCCCTGTCTCCACTCTCTTTTCTAATTCAGCTATTCCATGTTCCATCCAGGGGGCGTCCCAGGTAGCTCAGTGGTAAAGAATCCATCTGCCAATGCAGGAGACACAGGTTTGATCCCTGGATCAGGAAGATCCCCTGGAGAGAGGAAATGCAACCCATTTCAGTATTTTTGCCTGGGAAATCCCAAGCACAGAGGAGCCTGGTGGGCTACATCCAAAGGATGGGGAAGAGTTGGGCATGACAGAGGATATGTTCCAGCCACCATATCCCTTTTACCATCGAGTAAACCCTGAACACGTCCCTGACTCTGTCCAACACTCATCACAGGTGCTCTACCACAGAAGGATAAAAAGAGATTTGATAAATCAGTCTCCTCCTCTCTAGGGATTCAGTCCAGTGCGAAAACAGACTCTCATACCAACTGCAATTAAAATAAATAACAGCATGTATAAAGAGCTAATGCAAAAAATGGTTTCACGACAAATCAGTTACAGAACTATTAAACTGGATCACTGATCAAAAGGAAAAAGTGAGAGGGGAACTATCAAAGGGAAGACTCAAAATCATGGAATGCGAAAGGCCCCAGCATATTCAGAAATCTGTGAAATGGCTTGAAAACAAGATGAGAAGGAGTCACTAGGAGGATGGTAGAAGAGAAAGATCGACTCCACGGAAAACCAGCTTGCAAGGAATCTGAATGCCACAGTAGAGTCTGGGCTTTAACCGGGAAGTCGGTGGTTCTCAACATTTATCTTCCACAGAAAGAAAATAACCGTTTGTATGAGGAATGTGACACTCCATTAGCAACAGCAGCTTACTGTATGCGGCCGCAGTCGGGCCATTCCAAGCAATCAGCTGCAAATGTTCTCCTTTCTCTTCCAAGTCTCACAGGAAGCTTAATAAGTAGAGACCTTTCTACTTAGGCAGAGACCTAAGTAGACGTCCTCTGACGTCACCTAACGAAAATTTTCCCATAATGTAGGATATACAGCATAACATACAGGATGCAAAAACAAATTCAGGTATATCAAAATCCTACCCACACTCATTTTTAAGTAACTTAATTAACACCACTGGTCATTCTAATTTCAGGTAAAATGGAGTAAGCATATTCCATTCTGTTTGTCCCACTGAATGCAGCTATGAAATATGAACAGCATACATTAACCAACTACTTGTGAACTCTGAAAAGAACACAGCAACAGGCAGACGGAGGGAGAACAGAATTCAAATGACCATGAACCAGCAATGAGACCAGCATTGGGCACTGGGATGCTGAGAGACAGAAGCCCTGTATTTCTGACTCTAGAAGCAGAAAAGGGAGCTGGTAAGCAGTATGTGAAGCGAGAACTTCCAGATGTACAAGCTGGGTTTAGAAAAGGCAGAGGAACCAGAGATCAAATTGCCAGCATCCACTGGATCATAGAGGAAAGCAAGGGAATTCCAGAAACACATCTACTTCTGCATGATTGACTTTGTTAAAGCCTTTGATTGTGTGGATCACAACAAACTGTGGAAAATTCTAAAAAGAGACCAGAATACCAGACTACCTTCCCTGCCTCCTGACAAACCAGCAAGTGGGTCAAGAAGGAACAGTTAGAACCTTACATGAAACAACAGATGGTTCAAAACTGGGAAAAGAGTAAGTCAAGGCTGTATATTGTCACCCTACTTATTCAACTTCTATGCAGAGTACATCATGCAGCCAAGAAATTAAAAGATACTTAGTTCTTTGAAGAAAAGCTATGACAAACCTAGAGAGTGTATTAAAAACAAAGACATCACTTTGCCAACAAAGGTCCCTATAGTCAAGCTATGGTTTTTCTAGTAGTCATGTACGGGTGAGAGAGTTGGAACATAAAGAGGGCTGAGCACTGAAGAACTGATGCTTTCAAACTGTGGTGCGAAGAAGACTCTTCAGAGTGCCTGGGACAACAAGCAGATCAAACCAGTCAACTCTAAAGGAAATCAACCATGAATATTCATTGGAAGGACTGATGCCAAAGCTCCAATATTTTGGCCACCTAATGTGAAGAACTGACTCACTGGAAAAGACCCTAAGGCTGGGATTGAGGGCAAGAGAAGAAGGGGATGGCAGAGGATGAGATGGTTAGATAGCATCACTGACTCAATAGAAGTGAATTTCAGCAAACTCCAAGAGATAGTGAAGGACAGGGAAGTCTGCCATACTGAAGTTCATGGGGTCACAAAGAGTTGGACATAGTGACTGAACAACAAAGAATGATACACCACAATCAAACAAAGCTTATAATCAAAATGAAAGATTGGTTCAGTACTTTTAAATCAGCCACTCAATGCAAAATATCATACTATAATCAAAAGAGAAAAATACAGATAATCATGTCAATTGATTCAGAAAAAGTATTGAGAAAAAAACTTCTTAGAAAACCAGAAGTAGAAAAGATCTTTCCTAACCTGATAAAGGGCATCTACAAAAATCAACAAATAACATCAAACTTAATACTGACTGACTGCTTTCCATTAGATTGGAAAATATGTCCTATCAACACTCTTATAGCAAAACATACTGGAGAGTTCCCACCTAGTGTAATAAGGAAAGAAAAGAAATGAGGCATACAAATCATAAAAGAAGAAATAGAACTGTTAGTGTCAGACAGCTTAATCGTCTTCACAAAATATCAAAAAAAGTGAAAGCATTAGTCACTCAGTTGTGTCCGACTCACTGCAACCCCATGGACTATAGCCCACCACGTTCCTCTGTCCATGGAATTTTCCAGGCAGGGATACTGCAGTGGGCAGCCATTTCCTTCTCCAGGGGATCTTCGCAACCCAGATATGGAACACAAGTCCCCCACACTGCAGGCAGATTCTTAATGTCTGAGCCACCAGGGCCAAAGAGATCTACCAAAAAACCCCTACAACTAGTGAGCTAGCAAAAACACAAGATAAAAGATCAACAGGTAAAAAAACGCAATTACAGTCAAAATCCCAGAAAGATTTTTAATAAACACAGACGAAACTCTAAAAATTTATATGGGAAAGCACAGAAACTAGACTAAACAATTCCGGATAAAAAAGAATAAAGGTGAAGGAATTCAACTTTAACATTGATGATAAAGCTACAGTAATCAAAACAATGTAGTACTGCCAAATGGACATACATATAGATCAATGGACTACAAAACTGAGTTCAGAAACAGAATCACATAAGTCACTATTTGATTTTCCACACAGGTGCAAAACCAATACTATAGGGAAATGACAGTCTTTTTTAGCCCTTTCACCAAATGGTGTTGTAACAATTCAACACATGCATATGCAAACAAACCCCAACCAAGACTTAAAATCTTGCATAAAAAGTAACTAAAAATAGATCTTATATCTAAACATTAACAAGAGTCCTAAAAGCTTTTAGAACAAAATCTTCCTAGCTTAGAATTAGGCAAAGAATTTTTAGATATGACATGAAAAACAAAACCCACAGAATCAAAAACTGATAAAATGACTATCAAAAGTAAAATCTTCTGATCCGCAGTAGATATTGTCAAGAGAAGGAAAAGGCAATTTCCCCAATTGAAAGAAAATGTTCACAAATCATATACCCAATAAGGAATTGTATCAAGATTACATAAAGAAATCTCTAAATTCAACAGCAGGAAAACAAACATATTTTTACATGTGTGAACCTTGAACAAGGATGTCACTGAAAAGGGTATGTGAGTTGCTCAGTCATCTCCAACTCTGCAACCCCATGGACTGAAGCCTGCCAGGTTACTCTGCCCATGGAATTCTCCAGGCCAGAATACTAGAGTGGGTACCTGTTCCCTTCTCCATGGGAATCTTCCCAACCCAGGGATGGAACCCAGGGATCAAACCGAGGTCTCCTGCATTGCAGGCAGGTTCTTTATCAGCTGAGTCACCAAGGAAGCCCAAAAAAGACAAAAGAATGGAAAATAAGAACAAGAAAAGATGTTTAACACTCTAACCATTAAGGAAATACAAATTAAATTACACTGAGATACCACTACATACGTATTAGAATGATTAACATCAAAAAATTCTAACTGCTGAAAAGGACACAGAACCACTACAACCCTGACATACTCCTGACAGAAACGTAATATGCACTGGAACTCTGGACAACTACGGCAGTTTCCAACTAAGTAAGACATACACTTATCATATGATCTAGCAAGCCCACTCCTAGCCATCTATCCATGAGAACTAAAAACTATTATTCAAACAAAAATGGATACATAAATGTTTATAGCAGTGCTACTTATAATTCTCAAAAGTATGAAACAATCCAAATAACGTTCAATGAATAAATGGATAAACAAACAGTATGTATGCATACCATACAATGCAATACTACTATTTTTATTTATTATTTTAATA
Source organism: Madoqua kirkii (assembly GCA_006408675.1). NCBI lineage: Eukaryota > Metazoa > Chordata > Mammalia > Artiodactyla > Bovidae > Madoqua > Madoqua kirkii. The sequence goes on from SJYC01059770.1 coordinate 22,998, forward strand.
TAAATTTATTTATTTTAATTGGAAGCTAATTACTTTACGATATTGTATTGGTTTTGCCATATATCAACATGAATTTGCCACGGGTATACATGTGTTCCCCATCCTGAACCCCCTTCCCACCTCCCTCCCTACTCATTATCTTCAAAAGGAACAGACTGATGAATCACACAATAATTTGGATGAATCACAAAAGCATTTTGCTGAGTGAAAGCAACTAGCCTCAAAATTGAAAGAAGGGACATGCCTGTTCCCATTAACATTCTCATTAAAATCAAGAACAAGGCAAGGATGTCCCCTTACCACTGTTTTTCAACATCATACTGGAAGTCCCAGTCAGTGCAACAATAAGAAGTAAATAGATTGCAATGAAACACATAAAACTATCTGTGTTCACATGGACATTAAAAGAATAATAAAGGAATACTAGGAATAATTCTATGCCCACAACACGAGGAACAATTCTAACAGCCTAGATGAAATGGACCAAAACAATAACTGCCAAAGCCTACACCAAACAAAAAGGAGAATCCAAGTGGGTGTGTATCTCTTAAAGAAATTAGATCAATTATTAAGAATCTTCTAGAACAGAAAGCACCAGCCTCACATGGGTTCACTGGTGAATTCCACCAAAATTTTAAGGAAAAAATTATACCAGTTAGGTACAATCTTTTTGGAGGACAGAAGCAGAAGAAATACTTTCTAAATCACTCCATAAGGCCAGCATTACCCTAACACCAAAACACAGACATTACAAGATAAGAAAATCACAGACCAGTATCTCTCATCAACATGGATGCAAAAATTCTCAACAAAATACTAACAAACTGAATTCAACAATGTATTTAAAAGAAAAAAAGGTATACACCACAACCAAGTGGGATCTACCCCAGGCATGCAAGACTGGTTCAACATTTGAAAATAAATCACTGTAATCCATCATCCCATCAAGCTAAAAAAAAAG
>SJYC01059773.1:0-18975 GCA_006408675.1 Madoqua kirkii
CACTGCAGATGATGACTGCAGCCATGAAATTAAAAGACGCTTACTCCTTGGAAGAAAAACTACAACAAACCTAGACAATGAATTAAAAAGCAGACATATCACTTTGCCAACAAAGGTGCATCTAGTCAAGGCTATGGTTTTTTCAGTAGTCATGAATGGATGTGAGAGCTGGACCATAAAGAAGGCTGAGCACTGAAGCTTTTGAATTGTGGTGTTGGAGAAGACTCTTGAGGAAGGAAATCCAACCAGTCCACCCGAAAGGAGATCAGTCCTGAATAGTCACTGGAAGGACTGATGCTGAGGCTGAAGCTCCAATACTTGGACCACCTGATGAGAAGAACCAAATCATTAGAAAAGACCCTGATGCTGGGAAAGATTGAAGGCGGGAGGAGAAGGGGACGACAGAGGACAAGCTGGTTGTATGATGTCACCGACTTGATGGACATGAGTTTGAGCAAGCTCCGGGAGATGGTGAAGGATAAGGAAGCCTGCCGTGTTGCAGTCCATGGGTCACAGAGTTGAACTTGACCGAGTGACTGAACAACAACAAGAACCCAAAGCAATGTACAGATACAATGTAATCCATATCAAGATTCCAATGGCACAGTTCACCGAATTAGAACTAATAATTTTAAAGGTTGTAAGGACCCTGAATAGCCAAAACAATCTTGAGAAAGGTGAGCAAAGCTGAAAGTATCATAATCCCTGTTTTCAAACTATACTCAGTTCAGTTCAGTTCAGTCTGTTTTCAAACTGTACTCAGTTCAGTTCAGTTCAGTCGCTCAGTCGTGTCCGACTCTTTGCGACCCCATGAATCGAAGCACGCCAGGCCTCCCTGTCCATCACCAACTCCTGGAGTTCACTCAGACTCATGTCCATCGAGTCAGTGATGCCATCCAGCCATCTCATCCTCTGTCGTCCCCTTCTTCTCCTGCCCCCAATCCCTCCCAGCATCACAGTCTTTTCTAATGAGTCTTGCATGAGGTGGCCGAAGTACTGGAGTTTCAGCTTTAGCATCATTCCTTCCAAAGAAATCCCAGGGCTGATCTCCTTCAGAATGGACTGGTTGGATCTCCTTGCAGTCCAAGGGACTCTCAAGAGTCTTCTCCAACACCACAGTTCAAATGCATCAATTCTTTGGCGCTCAGCCTTCTTCACAGTCCAACTCTCACATCCATATGTGACCACTGGAAAAACCATAGCCTTGACTAGACAGACTTTAGTCAGCAAAGTAATGTCTCTGCTTTTGAGTATACTATCTAGGTTGGTCATAACTTTTCTTCCAAGGACTAAGCATCTTTTAATTTCATGGCTGCAGTCACCATCTGCAGTGATTTTGGAGCCCCTCCAAAATAAAGTCTGACACTGTTTCCACCGTTTCCCCATCTATTTCCCATGAAGTGATGGGACCGGTTGCCATGATCTTCGTTTTCTGAATGTTGAGCTTTTAGTATCAGTGAAAGGACAAAAATTAAGGACTTAGGGAAGCTTTTTAATTTTGGAAAGGAAAACTGTCACCAGTCACTTTCCAAAGATTAATAATTGTAATGCTTTTATAAAGGTTAAACAGCAGTTATACAAATACAATAATTCATACATAAAGATACTGATATCAATACTTTTTTTTGCCCCTGTCCAAATATAATTTTTGCCTTGCTGCTAAACAGTCACAGTCCTTCCTTCCTGAAATGATTGGTTTACCCTTAACTCCACAGGACTTAAACTATCAGTCTTTTAAGAAGCTTTGACAGGTTTTGACTATATAACCTGCTGAGCTCCCAGCACTCAAGGGAGGGTCCTGGTTGCAAATTTTACTTCTGATATAGTTGACCACTAATACTGGCTCCACAGATAATGGATTTCAATAACCACCACCCACAGGTTAACACTTTGAGTAGTACCCATAATACTGCTTTAATTAAGTTAATACATGAAGGTCACAGTTTGGTAGAAAGTTTTATTAAATTTGGTAGTGCTTACAATAAAAAAAATAACAGAAAGCAAGAACTGTGTATAGGAACTCTATAAATTTCCCTGTTGATACAATCCAGTCTGCTCATGGATTTATACTGCTTTCAATTTATTTTCTGAAAGGAATTCAATTTATTAGTTCCATTTCCCCAAAATGTGTACATTTCTAGCATTTCTAACTGGTCGTTTCACAACAGATAGCTCTAACCATGCTGGGCACAGAATAGGTCTACCTGCCACAAACAGGACACCCACTAGGACAAAGGGGATTCCTACCACCACCATACCCACTCCCTAATTTTGGTGGAAAAGAATGATGCTTTGATTTGTCTTGTGTCTAATGATTAGCTTCGTGTGTTATATATTAATGTCTTTCTGAAATAATGAAATTATTTTTTCATCCTGAAAAATAAAGATATATAAAAGTTGTTTTGGAACTTAAACCCTTCATGCAGTAGAAACTAAGACAGAGTATTTACAACACTTGAAAAGGCAAAACAAACAAAAGTTTAAATGAATCTGAAATTAAAGGTTCACTTTAAAATGTTAACAAGAAAATGAGATCATGCATTTTAACACACAAATCACATAGTCAGTGGGGTTGATACATTTTTCTATTTTTATACGTAGTATTAGGTAATTTGAGGTTATTTTGCAGAGAAGCAAAAAATGGTAGTTGAATTTATACATATTGAATTCAGCCATAATTGTATTTTTTAAATACACAACCTGACAGGCACTATGGTAGATAATAATGAATCAGCATGGGAGCCATTTAATATACTTCTTGATTAACTCATTGCCTGTCCACTTCGCACACAGACACGCTTACATGTCATAATCGTCATAATTCCCATCATCCCCACTGCTAACACTCAAGCTCCTTGATTAGTGCATAACTCCCAAACGAGCCATTGCTAATGCTAAATAATTCTCTTCAGCCTCCCGCTACTATTCTGCAGGATCTCCAATTAAATATAATGTCCCTGATGAGCCATATTAATGTGAACAAATTCCTACCAGGGAATCCTAACCTATTCCATTTTCCCAAAAAATATGTAGAGAAAGTAATTTAGTCAAGACAAAGATAATCAAAACAGTTTAAACTGATATAGTACAATGTCCTGCAAAATATGTTTTTTCAAAGACAATAAAAGAAAAGGGATGGGCAAAGTAATGTCTGAACATCTTAAATGATTCCTTCTGAATATCTGTTCTTCACTGAAAAGCCTAGTGTTTTAAATATGCATATGTAGATACACTGTATTCTTAACCCAAAAAGGTTACTGAAGGCTAAGTTTTAAGAAAAGTGAGCACTACCAAGTTTTAGAGTATGCCCTTCAAAAACCCTCTAATTACCTAATTACCAGAACTCCAAGGTCCATAATCATATTAATGAAACCAATTCCTTCCTTCCCATTAAATGTAGTATTGCAGTCACTATCAGAGGCTTTGCCATGGAACTCTACGTTGCCGATAAGAAAACTTCATCCTGAACCATGACAACCATAAGCATTTTTTGCAAGAATGAATTAAGAATCCTATAGATTTTCTATTGCAATCCAAAAGACTGGGAAGGTTTCTGACCTAATTAAGACCAACCAGGAAACACAGACTATGATGGCCATTATCTTAAAATATTGTGCACTAGTGAAACAACAGAAGAAAACAGTAGATACACCATCTCAACTACACACATACATATGACAGAAGGTCATCTAATTTCTCAGTTACTATCCCCAAAAAGGTTTACAAATCTGACTCTGGTCACTGATTCCTACCTGAAGATTAATAATGACACTAGGTGCAAATAAGTCCATTAAAAGGTTTTGTGGGAAAAAAAAATTTTTTTTTATTGAGAACTTTAACTCTCTTCCAAAGAAAGAAAGGTTGCAAAATATCCTGAAAAGTAAATGTAGTAAATAGAAAAGGTAAATGCTTGAGGTTTTGACACTTAAATTGCTTTCAACTCTTGATGTTTACATAGGACAAAAGATATTTGAACAAAACTACTAACAGATCTAAGTTTATTAAAAGATATATATATATATATATATATAAAAATATATAAAACATTGCAACCAACCCATAGCATTTTTAAAAGGTTTTCTCTAACGTCTTTTACACCTTAGCCTGCACTGATGTATTCCATCTCCATTTACCTGATCATTACCCTCCAGTTTGTTCAGCTGGAACCAACATACACTAATTACACAGACATCACAAAGTCCTATTTGTCCCCAGTACCTCCCCAGACAGCAGGGAAATAACACCAAGGGTGGCAAGCTAAGTGATGGTCCCCCCCACCTTGCTGTCAATCATCCCAGAGCGCTCACAGGGGCACCCCACTCCATCTCATTACCCAATCCTAAGGGTAGGACTACGACACTCACCAGGAGCCACAGTCCAAACAGCAGGCTGCCTGGCCAACATGTGCGTCATAATGCCTCCTTCCCTGATTTCAGGGATTGGTATTAAAGCAATAAATATCAGGTATTTCTCATTTAAATCCAACGTTACAATACACAGACAAAGCAACAAAACATCGGTAAGTTCAATTTAGGAATCTAGATAGGAAATACAGTCAAAGGTTGAAGTTCAGAGTCATTTAATCCCATTTAAAAACAAAAACTCACAGCCCTAACTTCACGTTTAAAACAAATATAACAATGTTTTAGGTTTCTTAGGGGAAGGTTTAGTAAGTCTTTTCACCTGAAAACATACATACATAGGTAATTATCATAAAAGTAAATTCAGTTATCTAACATGCATTTTGAGAAGTACAAACACAACAATCTCTAAATTCTCATAATTATTTGTTCCCACTATTCACCAAACTAATGAAGCAAGATCTGACTTCCCATTTTAAAAGTCTTGGTCACCAAAACTGTCAGACAGTTCTCATTACTTACATTTCTTAACTTCACTGGGGCTACCTCAAATCATAGCACATTAGGCATGAAACCCTACAATACACTTCTGCCTTTTACGTCAATATTATATTAATAAGGTCCTCAAACAAATAAAATCTCACACATCAGCCCTCTACCTAAAATTGAATGAATTTATTCCATAAATCTGTGTCTTCTGGCTCCAAAATTTTATGTAATGGTCCTAATAATTTCCACTTTATAAGGTATTACAATTTTTTTTTTTTTTTTTTGCTATACCACATGGCATGAGGGATCTTAGCTCCCTGACCAAGGACTGAATTCACACTCCCTACAGAGGAAGTTTGAAGTCTTAACTCCTGGAGTGCCAGGGAGTCCCCAATATTTTTAAAATATCTGCTAGTACAGACACTACTGAAGCGACTCAGCAGCAGCAGCAGTCTTTATCTTGGAGAAGGAAGTGGCAACGCACTCCAGTATTCTTGCTTGGAGAATTCTGTGGACAGAAGAGCCTGGTGGGCTGCTGTCCATGGGGTCGCACAGAGTTGGACATGACCGAAGTGACTCAGCAGCTGCAGCAGCAACAGTACAGTTACCTCTTTGATTTTCCTCAAAATTTCCTAGGCTATTCTTGCGTATTTTTTGTCAATTCCCCTTCCCCATTACATTATTACATTTATTAGGATTTAATACAAAAACACAGATCTAGAAATAAGTAGCATTTACAATATTGTTTCCCCATAAAAAAAGAAGTCCTCATGTAAGTCATACAAATTCACGTTAAAGTGTTTTATCTTTGGCACTATTTCTATGAGGTTAAATTTTTTTTAAGTTGTATTTCTACCTTGTTAATGTTTAGGAACTCTATAGATACTTGTATTTATTTTTTTTACTATCACAGAGGCTTTCCTCACTGTTTCTAAAGAGTTATTCAGTTGCCAGTGTAACCGGAAACTCAGTACTATCTTACCATTTGTGCCTTTCCTGTCCACCATTTTATAACTCGCCTAAAACTGAAACTCCAGTACTTTGGCCACCTCATACGAAGAGTTGATTCATTGGAAAAGACTCTGATGCTGGGAGGGATTGGGGACAGGAGGAGAAGGGGATGATAGAGGATGAGATGGCTGGATGACATCACCGACTCGATGGACAGGAGTTTGAGTGAACTCCAGGAGATAGTGATGGACAGGGAGGCCTGGCATGCTGCGATTCATGGAGTTGCAAAGAATCGGACACGACTGACGACTGAACTGAAGTGAACTGCATTGCCAAGTCCTTCCTGGATGCTATTAAATATCAGTGGTGATAGTAAATGTATGGGTCTTCATCTGGACTTTTATGAAAATGCTTCCTATAAGGTATAACTTAATTTTTATTTTGGGATGGAAGTAGTTATCTGATCCCGTCTTACTAAGGATTTTACAATAGGAAGACAGTGAATTTCTTTTAAATGACATATAGGCTTCTATCAATGCTTTTGAACTGTGGTGCTGGAGAAGACTCTTGAGAGTCCCTTGGACTGCCAGGAGCTCCATCCAGTCCATCCTAAAGGAGATCAGTCCTGGGTATTCATTGGAGGGATTGATGTTGAAGCTGAAACTCCAATACTATGGCCACCTGATGTGGAGAGCTGACTCATTTGAAAAGACCATGATGCTGGGAAAGATTGAGGGCAGGAGGAGAAGCGGACAATAGAGGATGAGATGGTTGGATGGCATCACTGACTCAATGAACATGGGTTTGGGTGGACTCTGGGAGTTGGTGATGGACAGGGAGGCCTGGCGTGCTGTTGTTCAGGGGGTCGCCAAGAGTCGGACACGACTGAGCGACTGAACTGAACTGAAGGCTTCTACCAAGGTGATCATACAGTTTTTCTCCACTAACCTATTAGTATATTCAATTAATAGTGTCTAATATTGAAACCATATCGAAATGTCATAAATACACTCTGCATGACTGCAGCATTTTATTTAAATAAATTTTATTCTAGTTCCTATTACTTAGGAATTTTCTAGCAATATATATGTCATTTTATTTTATTTTCTGCTTACTATCTTTGTCCAGATTTTGATTTCCAAGTGACTAGGCTGGTTTCAGAAAAAAGAAATAGAAATCTATTTTTCTTTCTGTAAGTCTAGAGCAATATAAATAGTGTCAAAATTTCTTGCTTCCTGAAAATTGCAAAGATTTCTTGTGACAGTCTCTAGGCCTAGACACTCAGAGTTCTTTAGTTATTTTCTACCTTAGTGCTTTCAAGCACAGGGTTGTGGGCCTATACTTGTCACCAACTTTATAAACTGAGCAAAACAAAATACTCAGTAATTTTAAAGGCTTTCAAAAGTATGTTAAACCCCACTGTCAATAATGTATTAAACTACCAGGCAATTAGCCAGATAGATGACTTAAATATCTTTATGAACCAACCAGTCCTAAAGACAATTACAGAACACTCCACCCAGCAACAGCAGAATATAATCTTAAACTCATGTGGAACGGTCTCCAGAATAGTCCATATGCTAGTCCATAAAACAAACATTAAAAACTTTTAAAGGATAGAAAAAGAAAAAATACATTCTCTGACAAAAGCTGAAGGAAATTAGAAATCAGTGACAGGAAGAAATTTGGGAAATTCATAAATATGTGAATTAAACAAAATTCCTAAATAATGAGTGGTTCAAAGGCAAAATCACCAGGGCAACCAGAAAATACAAGGCAACCAGGAATAATAATGAAAATACAAAATGTCAAAACACGGATGCAGCTTAAACAATAAGAGAAAGATGTATGGTGAAAACCCTATATTAAAAAGAACTCAAAACAACCTAGTCTTCTTACCTTAAGAAACCTTTTTAAAAGAGCAAACTAAATCCAGAGCAAGCAGAATGAAGGAAACAAAAACTAATGTAAATATAAATGAAGTAGAGAGTTTAAAAGGAGAGAAATCAATGAAACCAAAAGTTGGTTCTTTGAAAGATCAATGAAACTGAAAATCTTCAGTTAAACTGACCAGGAAAAAAATGGAAAAACTCAAGTAACTAAAATTTCAAAGGGCTGCCCTAGTGGCTCAAATGGTAAAGAATCCACCTGCAATTCGGGAGACCTGGGTTCAATCCCTGGATTGGAAAGATTCCCTGGAGGAGGGCATGGCAAACCCAGTCCAATATTCTTGCCTGAAGAAACCCCATGGACAGAGGAGCCTGGCAGGCTACAATCCATGGGGTTGCAAAGAAACTACACAGGAATAGAAGAGACGTTACCACTGGCCTTACAGAAATAAAAACAATAAAGAAATACTATAAATAATTATTTAACAATAAACTAGATAACTTAGGATGAAATGTATTCCCTAGAAGGAAATAAACTATAGAACTAACTCAAGAAGAAATAGGAAATCAAGAGACTGAATTAGTAATAAAAAAACTACTCACAGGGACTTCCCTGGTAGTCTAGTGGTTAAGACACCATCCTCCCAATACAGGGGGCCCAGATTTATCCCTGGTCATGGTACTAAATCCCACATGCCACAACTAAGGCTTTGCAAGCCAAAACCAAGGATCCCACATGTTACAACAAAGACTAACGATCCTGTGAGCTGCAACTAAGGCTGCCGCAGGCAAATAAATAAACTTTTCTTAATGTTAAAAAAAAAACAACTACCCACAGAGAAAACCTCGGATCTAGATGGCTTCACTGGTGAGTTCCACCAAACATTACAGGAATAATTAATGACAACTCACAAACTTCCAGAACAACAGAAGATGAGGAAACACATCCCAAGTATAACATGAAGCCAGAATAACTCTGATACCAAAACAAAGACATCAAATGAAAAGTATAGACTAGCACCTCTTATAAATATGGATGAAAAATCCTCTACAAAATACCAGCAAACTGACTGCAGCAATATATACAAAGGACTATATACATTGTGCCCAAGTGTGATTTATCCCAGGAATGTAAGGCTAAACATCCAAAAATTAATTAATTAATATAATATACCACTTCCCTGGTGGTTCAGATAGTTAAGCATCTGCCTACAATCCAAGAGACCTGGGTTCATTCCCTGGGTCAGGAAGATCTCCTGGAGAAGGACATGGCAACCCACTCCAGTATTCTTGCCTGGAAAATCCCATGGACAGAGGAGCCTGGTGGGCTACAGACAATGGGGTCACAAAGAGTCGAACATGACCTGAGTGACATCACTTCACCACATCAATGGAATAAAGGATAAAAACCACATTATCATCTTGGTAGACACAGTGAACACATTTGACCAAATCAAACACCCAATCATGATAAAAACTCAATAAGCTAGCAGGGCACTTCCTCAACCTAATAGTGGAAATTGATGAAAAACCCAGAGCCTAAATCAAACTTAGTTATGGAATACTGAATGTTTTGTTCCTCATTTTAGGGGGAAAATAGAGTACGTGCTCTCACCACTACTTTTCAACAATTCTGAAAATTAAAGCTAGGGAAATTTGGCAAGACTAAAAAATAAAAAGCATCCAGTTAGAAAAGAAAGTAAATCTATCTCTCTTTATACATGACATGATCTTCTACAGAGAATCCTAAGAAATCTATTTTTTTAACTATTAGAAATAATAAGATAGTTTAGCAAAGTTGCAGAACCCAAATCACTATATGAAAATTAACTGTATTCCTATATACCTGCAAATAAAATAAAAACTGAAATTAAGAAACTGCAATTCTAGGGAATTCCCTGACAATCCAGTGGTTACAATTCTGCACTCCCAATACAGGGGGGCATGGGTTCAATCTAGGGAACTAAGATCCTGCAAGGCATGCAGTGCAACCAATAAAAAAAGAGAAAAGAAGAAATTGCACTTCTAACAGATCAGAAGTAATACTAAAATACTTAGGAATAAATATAGCAAAGTAAATGAAAATCACTCTCTGAAAACTATAAAACTATTGAAAGAGATTAAAGCAATGTGAACAACATCAGATGAATGTCCATGCTCACATATAGGACTTTAAAATGTTAAGATAAAGAGACGTCCTCAGATTGATCCACAGATAACACACAATGCCTATCAAAACACCAGCAGGATACAGTGTCCCACTAGGACCATTTTCCACTCATAAACCATTCTCCACAAATCTTTTCAAAGAGTAATAAGGGCCTGGAGAATGACAGAAAAGACAATTCCCGACTTGATAAGAGGATTAACCCCATTTTGCTCTCTGGTCCTGACCATTTCCCACTGGAGGAGTTTACAGTGTCGACTCTCGCCTCATCCCTGGAGGCGGTTGCACTAACCTCACCAGTACTTACGAACTGTTCTCCTGGGCGATGCCTGCCTCTGAGATTGCTCTGGGTCAATCTTCTCAAAGAAAGCAAGAGACTGTTTTCAACGGAGGAGCAGGATAGCATACTATTTTAAGATAGACCCATAATAAGCAGACTAGACAAACCCTCCCTAGAAACATCTAAAAATTCTAGATTAAATGTAACAAATTTCCTTTAAATGAACAGTCTGGCTTACAAGAAACCACAAGCAATCCCTAGGGATCAAAAAACAAAGAAACAGCTAAACGTCAGACAGTATCCACTAGAGCCAACACCACTAATCTTGGAGAATTAAGTGAGACCTGGGTAAACTAGAGCACTTGAGTTTTAACTCTCAGAGCTAGGAACCACGTGTGAGCTGAAGATTTGAAGGAAAACTCCTACGTAAGGCCTTGGTGCTCAAAGATTACATCCTCAGTGAAGCGGGGGTCAGGGGGTGGGGGGATGAATAAATAATCTACTAAGTGGGGAGTAGACAAATACTATCAGCTGTGCTTTAAGGTTAAGAAAAAAGTCTCAGGAAATTAGAAATCATGAGCCTATGTAGCAGAAGGAGGGGTGTGGGAGAGTGTGTGTATGTGTTTGTGTGTGTGTGTGCATGTGTGTAGTTTCATCTTGTTTTGCCCATCCTAATAATTCAGCAGCCTTCATGCCAAGAAACGAATATAAAAATTAGTCACAACCTGGAGTAATCGGCAGACGCCAACAGAATAACCACCCCACAGGCTTACATCTACAACCCAAACCACACAGAATTCAACATTAAAGATGCCAAATACGGTATCACAAGACAAAATCTACATGCATGAGGAAATAATCCATTGAGAGAGAACAGTCAGAAACAGAAACAGGTATGCAGAAACTTGAAATAATATGATAGAAACATTAAAACTAAGTTAAGCTATAAATAAGACATGGAAGGACTCAGATACGCAAGAAAAAAACACAAAACAAAAATCAGGCAAGGAATTCCCTGGTGGTCCAGTGGTTAGGAAATGAAGCATGCAAGATTCCCTCACTCCAAGTAATATTCAAAATGCTGACCTCCTGAAAATAAATACTGAAATATATATAATACATCTGAATAGCATGCCTTGTTCATAATATCAACATTGCAAAGCTGGCTAGATATGGTTACATATGATGCTAACCTTTGGGATCAAGTGTTAAAAAAGCAAAATATGCTGTTAGAGGAATTCATGTCTTTGTCTTTCTTGAGACTGAACCAGAAACCAAACAGCAGATGTGGCCTTATTGCCGACGCTTAAATCAAGCTCTGAGCATTCTAACCATCGTGATTATTATCCTGTTTTTACTTATAGTATCTTTCTAGAAACCGACTTACAGAAGGTCATATTAAGAGGAAGTTTTGACTTGAGAGGCATTGCTTGCTGCTCATTTGGAAGCCTGGCAACTCTTATTCTAAACTATAAATCATAACCTTTGGTTTAAAAAAAAAAGTGGCTAAAAGTTTTTAAAATATAAAAACTACCTACCACCTCTGCTTCAGGAAGGATACATGTCAAAGATTTTAAACTCACACCAACTCTTTTGAAAGCAGTTTGCCAAAGTTTAGAAAGTGTCCACAAAGCTAGGAACAAAGTACTCAAAGAAAATGAATGAACAAAGTACTCATGTTCTTTGAGGTAACAGCTTACAGAAGTAGACTACTCTGGAACATCAATACTGAAACATAAATAAATAGGAAAGAATGAAATATAAGTAATTTTGGACTATCCATGTCAACAGTCACCTCCAAGACAACACAGCATAGAGAATTAACTATTCTATGAAATGAGAAAGAAAATTATAAATGAAAGGTTGCTGTTACGCTTGAAATAAAAACAGTGACTGTCCACAATTCAGAAATTTTTCTCTCTCAATTTATCTATGAATGAAAACACGGCCTGAGCTTGACACACTGAAAATAAAAACATGATGACAGGTCAGTTCAGTTCAGTCGCTCAGTCGTGTCCGACTCTCTGCAACCCCATGAACCGCAGCACGCCAGGCCTCCCTGTCCATCACCAACTCCCGGAGTTCACTCAGACTCGTGTCCATCGAGTCCATGATGCCATCCAGCCATCTCGTCCTAGGTTGTCCCCTTCTCCTCCTGCCCTCAATCCCTCCCAGCATCAGAGTCTTTTCCAATGAATCAACTCTTCGCATGAGGTGGCCAAAGTATTGAAGTTTCAGCTTTAGCATAGAGTGTCCCAATTAAAATTAGATTAAATTTTTTTGAAATGAGAAGAGTGAATTTTAAATCTACTACAAGCTTGATGATAACACAACCTTTTTTCTGGAGGAGTTTACTATTGGTAAACGCCTTAGTTTATCAATCAAGAATGACATTGAAGCAACAGTTTTCTCACTATTTCACGAATATTTTGTAAAGATATAAACTAATCAAACTATCAGTTGAAACAAATTATTAGTAAAGAAGCCAGAAATGAATAGTCAAAAAAAAAATCAAACAATATGCATGCAAAACAAGTTTTAATTGCTTGATTTAATTATTTTAAGCAAAAGATAAATATTTTAAATGTAGGGGCCTAAAAAGGAAGACAAAATGAAAGCTAGTGGAAGGGATAGAATTCTAGTTCAGCTATTTCAAATCCTGAATGATGATGCTGTGAAAGTGCTGCACTCAATATGCCAGCACATTTGAAAAACTCAGCAGTGGCCACAGGACTGGAAAAGGTCAGTTTTCATTCCAATCCCAAAGAAAGGTAATGCCAAACAATGCTCAAACTACCACACAATTCCACTCATCTCACACGCTAATAAAGTAGTGCTCAAAATTCTCCAAGCCAGGCTTCAGCAATATGTGAACCATGAACTTCTAGATATTCAAGCTGGTTTTAGAAAAGGCAGAGGAACCAGAGATCAAACTGCCAACATCCATTGGATCATGGAAAAAGAGAGTTCCACAAAAACATCTACTTCTGCTCTACTGACTATGCCAAAGCCTTTGACTGTATGGATCACAATAATTAAACTCCCAATACTGCAGCCACCTGATGCAAAGAGCTGACTCATTGGTAAAGACCATGATGCTGGCAAAGATTAAGGGCAGGAGGAGAAGGGGATGACAGAAGATGAGATGGCTGGATGACATCACTAACTCAATGGACATGGGTTTGGGTGGACTCCAGCAGTTGGTGATGGACAGCAAGGCCTGGCGTGCTGTGGTTCATGGGGTCGCAAAGAGTCAGACATGACTAAGCAGCTCAAGTGAACTTCTGAATAAAAGTCACAAAGACTGAGAAGTCTCTGCATTAAATTACTAACCATAAAAGCTGACGTTACCAATAGGTCCTATTATCAAAAGTGGCGTGAAAGAGTGAAAGACAGTAACTTATCAAAGTACAACTACTTACATTCCATTAAGTAGTTCCAATAATTTATATACTTTCCCCACGGGACTTTTCTCCTCATTCATAGTCTACTACTGCTACAAATGCCTGCTGTGATAAAAAATCTCCAATAACATTAGTTATCATTCACCACTTTATGCGATACCTTCTTTTGCTCATGTCCAATCAGCATTAGTCTTCCATTTTTGTAAATCAAACTTTAAGCTGAGCACAGTACAGCATTTAGGATGATCAAACAGTTAGAGCACCCCCGTAGTGACACAGAGTTACCCTGTGGGGAAATGAGCTGCCATAAGGCAGCACTGCACAAACATTTCATTAACAGCTGGCTCTTTTAACTTTCTCATGCTCTGCCTAAATGTACTTGGCGACCAGAATCCCTCTACAAACTATTTATTCTAGTCTAACGTCAGTGTTCTTGCCTGGAGCATTTCAGGGACTGCGGAGCCTGGTGGGCTGCCATCTATGGGGTCGCACAGAGTCGGACACGACTGAAGCGACTTAGCAGCAGCAGCAGCAGCCAGCTTTTAAAGCCTCGAAAATAAAATAGTTAAGACACATATTGAAGACATTATGAGGCTTTCATTTTGCTTAATACAAGAATAAGTAATAGGTATTTTTTAAATTGTGTACCTTTTCAGGCCAACAACAAGACCCTCCATCTTTCACTTTTTTCTATTTGATCCAAAATAAGATCCTAACCCAAATAAAGCAAATATACTTACAGAACTAGCATCGACATCACTGTGATGGCAACCGTCCTGATGCCCATCTTCTTACAAGTTCTAATGACCTATATTAAAATACATTAAGGTTATCTACAATAGTAATTCATGTTTAAAGGGATTTAATAGCAAAATTCACAGAGTAAAATGGAAAATAAGATTAAAATTCCACTTACCCGACACGCAATTTCTCCTCTATTAGCAATAAGAATTTTATCAAAAGTCTAAAGAGAGGAAAACAAACACATAAGAAACTGTTAACTCTCATTATGAGACCAGAAAACGTCAAGCTTTGTTTGCCACAGTTACCACTGGGCGTAATTCTAACAAGCACTACTTCCTACATGGTGTTAGATACTACGCATGTGTTCACTTACAACCAGGCTACTACTAAACTCATCTGGCAGGATCTGGCCTGATAATTACCCTGTTAAAAAAGTATCAACTGATGAGGTTCAATAATTCATAAAGGAACTACATTTCTTGCCAAAAGGTAATCTTCAAATGAGATTTCAGAAAACTAAAACACTTTAGTTAAAACTGCTTGAGAGTTTACTTGATTGTTTTCTAAATTGAGAGAAATTCTAAATGCTATGTTTCTCAAAGTCAAGTCTGATATAATTTATATTCCATCCCTTTGAGATTGGGGCATAGCATTAAGTGATATTTTCAACAACACAGAAGAGATAAACTAGTTATGCTTTTACCCAAAGAGTTCCAGACCACACAGGTTATGCTATTTGAGTATAATGTTGAGTTAATGCTACTGAGTGTGAGTGTTGAGTATAACATTAAATATAATGTTAAGCTTGAATAACCACATTCTGAAACAGCTAAGGCCACATAATAGAAAAAAAAGTTCCATTTTGTGTAGAGTGAGACACCTAAATTCTAAGCCCAACTTTGCCATTAATGACCTATTTCACTCTAAGTAAATCAGTCTCTGAGGACTGCAATCTCTCGATTTCCACATAAATAAACTGACATAGCATTCTAGTGGGAAACTATTTAACAAAGTTCTCTCCTGACCCTATTTATTTTTTTTTAATTTTTGTTTAATGCTTATTCCATTTCACAGTACTATATTGGTTCTGCCATACATTGACATGAATCAGCCACAGGTGTAGACGATCTCCCCATGTTAAAGCCCTCTCCCACCTCCCTTCCCTGCCCATCCCCCCCGGTTCATCCCGTATACCGGCCCCAAGCATCCTGTATCCTGTATTGAACATAGACTGGTGCTTCATCTCCCATATGATTGTATACATGTTTCGTTGTCATTTTCCCAGATCTTCCCACCCTCTCCCTCTCCCTCTGAAGCCAAAAGTCCGTTCTATACCTCTGTGTCTCTTATATTGTCTCCTGACCCTAGAACTGAACAAGCTACTCTTTTTAAAGAAATGCACACTAGCAATTTTAAGTAACTTGGATGCTATACATTAGTATACAATGCTTGCTGGGTTAGTGAACTGTTACATGTTAAATGGACCCTTTTTTAAAGTTTTAGTCATATTTCTAAAAGAAAAGTTAAAGGTATATATGATCTTAAAAGTACTCTTAAATAACTTAAAGTAATATGAGAACAAATTATAGAATCTCAGAACTGCAAAAGGCCTTTAAAGTCTTGACTGAACCTTTATACGACACACAGGCTATCCCACCCAAGTGAAATAAGCCTCCACCTGGGCCCAGAAAACACCCTAATCCCACCTAGGGCTTGGAGCTATAAAGTCGTGTGTGTATATGTGCGTGTTGAGTCGCTTCAGTCGTGTCCAATTCTTTGCAACCCCATGGACTGTGGCCCAGCAAGCTCCTCTGTCCTTGGGATTCTCCAAGCAAGAATACTTGGAGTGTAGCTATAAAATCGTGTGTGTGTGTGTAAAACTGTGTGTATGTGTGTGTATATGTGTTCAGTCGTGTCTGACTCTTTGCAACTCTATGGACTGTCACTTGCCAGGCTCCTTTGTTCATCAGATTTTCCAGGCAAGAATACTGGAGTGGCATGCCATTCCTGCTAAACAGTAAACACATACTAAGAAAACCCGTTCCTACTTCCCTGAACTGTATCTTTAAACACTGATTAAATATTAAGCAGACTACCTCAGGTAAAAGCAGCACAAACACTGGGACTTACATGTTAAGCAACAGGTTAACAACAAATTATAATAATATTACAGGGAGTACAAACTCCATCCTAATTTCTACGGAAGAAGTAGAATGAAGGTTAAGAGCTAGTCTGAAGCCAGCCTGGCCCAGTTGGAATCCCCACACTACCACATGTCCCGCTGTGGACAAGCCAGCCTACTGAACGCTCATTTCCCAGTTCGTGAAACAAGACTAAGAGCACCTGACACGGAGGTTGCAGGAATCTGAATTCACACCATAAAGGGTTTAGTGTAGGGCGTAGCATGCACTATATACTCAGTATGTGTTAGCCAGAGTGTTGTTAGTCGATCCTTTGGGCAGCAAACCAGATTATGAATCTAAGAATGAGATTCTGTCTCATGGGGACAAATCTGTGCCGGCATGACTGCGGCGCCTGACACATTCCCCTTCGTTTCTGTTCAGGGCTTCTGATGGTTAGTGATATGCGCACCTTGACTGGGCCACAGGGTGTCCAGATGAGACATTTTTTCTGATGGTGTCTGTGATGGTGTTTCCAGATGAGGCTAACATGTGAATCAGTGGACTCGGTAAAGCAGACAGCCCTCTCCAGTGTGGCTGGGCACCATCCAGTCCGTGGAGGGCCTAACAGACTAAAACGTGGAGGAAGAGAGGACTAGTTTTGCCTGCCAGGTTGAGCTGGGATGTTGGTCTTCTCTTACCCTTGGACCTGAGACTTACACCATCAGCTTTCCTGGTTCCCAGACGTTTGGACCTGGACTAGACTTACACACCAGCGTTCCAAGGTGTCCAGCTTGCAAAGAGCAGACTGCAAGGGACTTCTCAGCCTCCTTAATTAGGTGTGTTGGTCGTCTAGTTGTGTCTGACTCCCTGCGACCCCAGGGACTGCCAGGCCCTTCTGTCCATGAGATTCTCCAGGCAAGAATACTGGACTGAGGATGCTTTCCCTTCTCCAGGGGATCTTCCCGACCCAGAGATTGAACCCAAGTCTCCTGCACTGCAGGCAGATTCTTTACCATCTGAGCCACCACGGAAACCCAGGAATTAGGTGAGCCAATTAAAAAAAAAAAGAAGTTTCCATATGTCTCTTATTGGTTCTATTTCTCTGAAGAACCCTAACAGAGGACTATTAATGGATTACCAATTAGTACACAAATTCAATAAAGCTAATACCAATTAATCTTCCATACCTAAGATTTTAACTAAATAACAAATGAATATGGTTCAGATCTTAGAAGGTAAAACGGGGACAGAGAGACACCCAGGTCCTTGCCCCAAAGGCAACAGTTACTACTAGTTTCCTGAATATTCTTCCAGATAAGCTATGCATATAAAAGAATATACACACAAATAAATTTAAACCAACTTCTATTTTTGGCCACATGACACAGCTTGCGGGATCTTAGTCCCCTAACCAGGGACTGAACCTTCAACCTCGGCAGTGAGAAAGCAGCCTTAACCACTGGACCACCAGAGAACTCCCTAAACCAGCTTTACACCTCCCGTCTGCACCAACAAGTACACGTAAATGTCAAATTCATTTGACAACTTCAGTGTACAATATGGCACAATCACAACAAAGTGTGTTAAGTGCTGTGTTAAATGCAGCAAAAGGAAAGAGTGAATAGTGTATGTTAATAAGGCAGTGACATTGAAAGCAGGCGGTAGCACAAAAACTACAAGGAATTTTTAAGAAAGCTCAAGCACAAAACACAATATGGGGTACTGTGGCAAATAAACCTGCGGTAAAAACGCCCAATCAAGAAAGGATTTATATGTCATTTAGAGACCTGGAACTGGGACGTCCCTGGTAGTCAAGTGGTTAAAATTCCACACTTTCACTGCAGGAGGCACAGGTTCTATTCCTGGTCAGGGAACTAAGATCCCACATGCCTCTCCGCAAGGCCAAAAAACAAAAAAATAATAAAATAAAATATATGACAGTTAATTTCACCTGTTTATTTTTAATATGGCTATTTGAAAATAAAAAATTATATATGTCCTACAATTGTCTTCACTTTACATTTCTATTGAGCTACGGTGAATATAGATCTTTTATTCTCCAAATTTCAAGATTCTTTTGAGTAGTTTTGTATACTTTGGCTATTTAGAAAACCACTTCATTTTCAAATAATCATTCATATTAGTTCTACTTTCAGTTCAGTCGCTCAGTCGTGTCCAACTCTTTGCGATCCCATGAATCGCAGCACGCTAGGCCTTTCTGTCCATCACCAACTCAGATTCACATCCATCGAGTCCGTGATGCCATCCAGCCGTCTCATCCTCTGCCGTCCCCTTCTCCTCCTGCCCTCAATCCCTCCCAGCATCAGAGACTTTTCCAATGAGTCAACTCTTCACATGAGGTGGCCAAAGTACTGGAGTGTCAGCTTTAACATCAATTCTTCCAAAGAAATCCCAGGGCTGATTTCCTTAGAATGGATTGGTTGGATCTCCTTGCAGTCCAAGGGACTCTCGAGTCTTCTCCAACACCGCAGTTCAAAAGCATCAATTCTTCAGCACTCAGCTTTCTTCAGAGTCCAACTCTCACATCCATACATGACCACAGGAAA
>SJYC01059775.1:0-25263 GCA_006408675.1 Madoqua kirkii
TTTCAATAAAACTGAGGGGATGGGGGGGTGGGAGGGGTGGGGGGGTGGACAGTCAAGATTCTCCAGTTTTGCATCCACGGTAAGCTGGAACTGTACGCATCAACTCCAAAGCCTCTTCATTCCAACAGAGCCCCTACCCAGGCCATCCCTCCCACCTCACCTGTAGCAGATGCCGTGGGTGTGCATCCAGCACCCGTTTTCCAGGTGGGAAGACCTCCACTGGTGTGCTGACCACCCACGGTTCGTACCTGCTCCCTGCTTTGCCCCATCTGCCTCAATCAGACAGGAGTTCTCTCTCAGGCCTTGAGCTACATCCCTCCCAGGCCACAGCCCTGATTTGACCATCATGGGGTTCAAAAAGCTGCCCCCACTTCACCCTCAAGGTGGGCTCAACTTAGTACTGCAATCTGTGCTTTAGAGCTGACTGTTCAGTACGGTAGCTGCTAGCCACAGGCAGCTTCTGAGCACTTAAAATCTGCCAAATTCCTGTGTGTGCCAAGTGTAAAATACACCCCAGGTTTAAGACTTCATACGAAAAACAAAACAGAAACCCTGTTAAAGTTTTGGATTTACATACTAAAATATTTTTTAAATATTGGGTTAAATCATCGGTGTTGTTTATTGCTAAGTCGTGTCTCTTTGGCAACTCCCATGGACTGTAGCCCACCAGGCTTGTCTGTCCATGGCATTCTCCAGGCAAGAATACTGGAGTGGGTTGCCATTCCCTTCTCCTGGTGATCTTCTGGATGCAGGGATGAACCCGATTCTCTTGTATTGGCAGGTAGATTCTTTACCAGTGAGCCACCAGGGAAGCCACTGGGTAAATATAAAATACTAATTTCACTGCTTAAATTTTTTTTAATGTGAGTGCTGCTGCTACTGCTACTAAGTCGCTTCAGTCGTGTCTGACTCTGTGTGATCCCATAGATGGCAGCCCACCAGGCTCCACGTCCCTGGGATTCTCCAGGCAAGAACACTGGAGTGGGTTGCCATTTCCTTCTCCAATGCGTGAAAGTGAAGTCGCTCAGTCGTGTCCAACTCCTAGCAACCCCATGGACTGCAGCCTACCAGGCTCCTCCATCCATGGGGTTTCCCAGGCATGAATACTGGAGTGGGGTGATATCATCTTCTCCAATGTGAGTGCTAGAAAATGTTAAATTATACTTACAGCTCACGTTATACTTTTTATTGCACTAGAGCAGTGCTTGTCAAATTTGACTATGCATCTATGCATCATTTTCACCTGGAGGAGCTTATTAAACAGACTGCTGGCTCTAACCTCAGAGTTTCAAACTTGGCAGGTCTAGCGTGAAGCTAGAAAATGTGCATTCCTAACAAGTACCCAGGTAATGCTGCTGCTGCTGGCTAGAGTCGCCTGCTTTGAGAACCACTACTCCAAGGCTCCCCTGTGAGATGACACTGAATCTAGTTTCCAACTAGATCCCCTTCCTTGCTTAGATTTTTTTTTAACCCCTACTCTAGCCTGCCTTCTTTCTCAGCTTACCACCACCTGCACGAAATCCCTCTTCAGGCTCTGCTTCTGAGAAACCTTATGATCCCACTGCTACAGACGGTTTTTCTTTACACACTATAACTTCCACAAAGTGCTATATTAATAGCAATCAATGAGACATGAGTTATCACTGCATCTTTCATAAAAGAGTAACAAAGAAGTTTATTTTTTACTGGATTGCTAGTTGCCTTTATATAATGAATTCTACACATTCAGTGCTAGGACAAGGTTTGTTTATCCTGATTAACGAATGTTCCTTACTATAGGGAAGCCTAAACGCTTCCCTTTTCCATAACTGCTATAAAGCGCAAACTAGTTTTGTCCCCAGAGATGTATTAATTTGACCTTTCTTATTTTTTCTCTTCACCCCAGAAAGACACCCCAGTTGTTAACAGTCACTCCCATCTCCTCCCTCACCCCTCCTCCCCAGCCCTTGGCAACCACTGACCCACCTCTGCCTCTATGGCTCTGCCTACCCTAGACATTTCATACTAATGGAATCATACACTATGTGGCCCTTTGTGTCTATCTTTCAAAGGTCCTGATTCTCCTCTTTCTTTTTATCTCCGTTTGGTTACAGCAAGTACTATTGGTTCTAGTTCCAAAACATATCCCAAGTCCTACCAGTTCTCACCAACTCCAATGCTACCAGCAAATCAACATGACTCTTGGAACCCTCTGAGTCCAAATACCTAAAAGGAAACACTACCGCTCTCCACCCCCATTTAAAAAAAAAAAAAAAAAAAACTTTTTCCTTCCCAAATACACGAATGTCCAGAAACATTTTCATTCATCAAAAACTGCTTTCTGTAATAATGTTAGAAGATTTTTTTCCCAAATAATTGTCAGAAATCTATCAGCAGGTGGAAAGATTTACCTCCAGGCAATGCTAAAGCATTCAGATTTGCTTAAACATTCTCTTCCATGACTAGAAAAGAAAATCACAGACTTTAAGGAACGTAAAGCTTGAGCATTTGAACTTCATGAATGCACCATATAATGAGATCATGACCCAAGCAAGAGACAAACTGGAAAGGCAAGGCTTTCGGAGCACACTATCCAAGGTTCAACATCTATCGCAGCCAGTTGCTTCCTTAAGCAAGTTACTTAACTGCTCTGAGCTTTTGTTTCCTCTTCTGTAAAGTTGGAATTTTTTTTTTAACCTACTTGTTACAAGGCTAAGAGGAAATATCTGAAAATCATATAAGACATAAAAAGTTCAATAAACTGCAGCAATTACCACAAGTCCAACATCCTGGAGCCCCTGAAAAATGTAGACAGAAGGGAAAAAAAACTGGTTATTTAAATAGAATGTGTTTAAAAAGCCAAAACAAAATAAGACTAAAAGGTGAACTCTATGGACAGAGGAACCTAAAAGACAGTCCAAAAAGTGAGCCACAACTGAGTGAGTGCACAGGTGCAGGCGTGTACGCGCACACACCCTACACACACACCCTATACACACACACATCCCCTACACACACATACACAATGCATACACATCCTATACACACACACCCCCTACACACACATCCCCTACACACACACACACACACACTATGCATACACACCCTACACACACACAGACCCTACACACACACCCACTAAACATACACACAACCCCTGCAGACACACACATCCCCTACACACACACACACCCCCTACACACACACCCTACACACACACACACACTCCCTACACACACACACTCCCTACACACATACACCCTACACACACACCCCCTACACACACACCCAACCCCTACACACACACACACTATACATACACACCTCACACACACACACACACACACACACACACGGCCCCTACACACACACCCCTAAAAACAAACTATTAACTGGTTAAAAAAATGGTTAGAACTCTCTAGACTAGAGTTGGAGAAGGCAATCGCACCCCACTCCAGTACTCTTGCCTGGAAAATCTCATGGTCAGAGGAGCCTGGTAGGTTACAATCCATGGGGTCGCAGAGAGTCGGACACGACTGAGTGACTTCACTTTAACTTTTCACTTTCATGCATTGGAGAAGGAAATGGAAACCCACTCCGGTGTTCTTATCTGGAGAATCCCAGGGACGGGGGAGCCTGGTGGGCGGCCATCTATGGGATCGCACAGAGTTGGCCACGACTGCAGCAACTTAGCAGACTAGAATTAGTCTGCTTTCCAACCAACCAAACGATCTACAGGGATGGAGGGAGAAAGGGGAGGAATAAAATCTTCAAAAGGTTCGGCTTCAAACACAGACTCAGTAATGCATGTTTCAAGTTCATAGAAAAGAAGCCTGGAGAGAAGCTAAGCAGCTCAAGTTGCCTGCTTCCTCCCTCTTCGCGGAGAAATCCTTTACTGGCACAGAAATAACTCTTCCTTCAGTGTCGCCACACATTCAGCACTACTTTGTCAAACGCTGTGCTAAGAAAACAGTAATAGACAAGATGCAGGCTCTGCCAACACGTTCCAAGGAAGAAACTGGTAAAGAAAAATCAAAGTTTACATGTCATACAATAAGTGTACAGCAGTAAATAGCCTAACAAATTCCTTCTCTCTTAGCCTCTCCGCTCTAACGCGTGTCAGTGTAACAATCTCTCCCAACGTCAACATAAATGGCTCCCTGTAACCCTGATAAGCAGGGTCTCGAGTAAGGCCCAGCACAGTCTGACTCCTGCTGCCTCCGGGGCACCATCTCCCCATGCCAGAGCCCCAGTGGGCTTCTCCAGTCCCTCTGTCTCACGCTCCCTCCGGCCCAGGCCTCTTGCGTGTGCTGCTGCCCCATGCAACACTTTCGCCTTCTCTTTCTGCCTCGGAAAAAAGTCACTATGTCCTTCAAAACTGTTCCAATTTTCACTTTCAAAGGAAAACAATCCCTTAACCTTAAGCACAGTTTGAGCAATTCACACAAAAAAATTTCTTCATCTAGAAATGGCTGTTGTAAGGACTGAATAGGTTAATTCAAGTAGAATACCAGAGAGGTATCTAGGACAAAGCTACAAAGCTCAAAATCTGACTTGGTTAATCCCTCCATTTTATTTTCTTTACAGCACCAAAGCCTCTCCCCTAATGGCATTTTCCACTTGTCTCCATAACAGATTAAAATTTCTAAAAGAGAAATTATACTTATTCTATAGAGACAGAACACAGGATGTAGTCCAGAAAGATTTGTTAGGAAACAAAAAAAATACCCGTAAGCAAGAAGCTGAGAAGTGACTTGTGT
Source organism: Madoqua kirkii (assembly GCA_006408675.1). NCBI lineage: Eukaryota > Metazoa > Chordata > Mammalia > Artiodactyla > Bovidae > Madoqua > Madoqua kirkii. Next base: position 4,740 of record SJYC01059775.1, read on the forward strand.
AATATGCAAAACTTCATAGGTGTGCTTCCAAAGTCCACGCCTTTCCATATCATGTTGCCTCCTACATAAACTACATTAAGAGCTTCGCAACTCCAAATGAGGAGGCCAAAAGACACTAAAACAAGAGAAAACAATCAAGATTAAGAAACAAAGGTCTTAATTGGGTGCCAGCACAAAGAAACCCAGGGATTTTGAGTGTCAGCATTCTAAAGTTGACCCTAAGCTGAAGCGTGTGCAGACTTACTTTCACTTCCGTGATCAGTTCCAGCTGCAGCATTTCTCACCTGGGCCTGAGTTCTCTTCTTTTTGGTACAGTAGGATGGGCTAGACCATCTCTCTACTGTCTACCAATTCTAAGGTCCATGACAATACATCGAGTCATGTGCCTATTTTGTTTTTAAAGGAAGAAAACAGGCCGTGTCCAGAGAAACACTTTAAATAATTTCTTCCAGTGACTTGAACTCCATTAATAAAGTCAGTTAGGTAGTCTTTGTTTAGAAATTACAAGAGACTCCATTCTGAAGACAAAGTGTTAAGAGTCACAAACACTCCAACGTGTAAGTCAAGGCTGCCACCATGAAACATGAGGAAATACAGCGCAGAGATGCTGAGGACAACACAAACAGTAGCCTAACCACCAAAGGGGGAAAAAACTGACAAGATGTGCAAACAGTATAATGTGATGTAATGCCATTAAAATAGGCTCTCCATTCAAATAAAGGTAGTAGCCCATCCTGACATAGTACTTTAAAAGGTGAGATAAACGCAAAACCCTAGCTCAACTGAGCAGCAGTTTAGGGTCTCTTCAGAGGAGAACAAGGCAGGAGAAAATGGTAACTGTAAGGACCCTTACAAATGCACCTGAAAAGCTCAGAAGCCAAAACCTCACGGCCCAAGAACGGAAGGGCGTGAAGGGCTGGGAAATTATAGCGAGGTGGCTGTCAGCGGCCCCCAAGGAAGCAGAAAACTCAACGCCGGCGGGCTCTTTGGGCCGCGCTGCCCTCCGTGATCCCCGGAGACACAGCTGGGACCAGGGATGCCGGCTCTGATCCACGCCTGGGCTCGCCCCTGCTAGGAGCTGCCACGCTTGCCAGCTCTAAGGCTCTGTGTCGCAGGTTGAGCATGGTATCCTGCAGGAAGGCAGAGGGGTTCAGGTAGGAGCATTCTCAGAATGGCTGAGACCAGGATAGCCTCTGACGCCTTCTCCTCATTCATTCCTTCATTCATCCACCGAGTGTCAGCTCTGTACCAGACACCTGGGACACAGCAGTGAACTGAGTCCCTGAAACCCACTGATTCAGTTGGAGCTGTTGAGGGCTCCAGCATCCACAGGACCCTCAGTCATCTTTCTCTCAGTATAGCTGGGGTGTGAAATCCACAAAAGCCCTCACCCCCTTAATTCCCCCTCCCAGATGTGAAGAGCATGAATCTGAAGGCTGGCAGAGGCCCCAAGTGCCCAGCTGTCAGAACTCCTCCTGTCCTGCAGGGAGGCCATGTACTGGGTTGGAGAAGGAACTGGCAACCCTCTCTGATATTCTTGCCTAGAAAATTCCATGGGCAGAGGAACCTGGTGGGCTACAGTCCATGTGGCCGCAGAGAGTCAGACTGAGCAATTGGGCACTAAGGCTGCGGCCAGCGCCGTCCGCGCCGTCCCGCAGTGACCAGCGCCGCCGCTCCAGTCCAAAACCCCGCCATGGCCGCCCCTACAGACCAGAGCTCTTCCGACCTTTCACCCCGGCGAAGGGGCGGAGAAGGGGAGCGCCGCGGCTGCGGCCAATCACGAGCCGGGGATCCAAGGCCTCGGCCCCGAGGCGGGCAGGGGCGGGGCCCCGAGCCACTAGCCCTGCTGCTGCGCGAGGCAGCCGGGCGGCTGGGCCCTCAGGCTAGCGGCCGCGGCGGCCAGCCGGCAGCCAGCCACTGGTGGCGGCCGGCCCGACCTGATCCCGGGGTTAAACCAAGCTGGGAGGACACGCGAGAGCTCTGGCTGCCGCTGATCCAGACACGCGAGAGCTCTGGCTGCCGCTGATCCGCGTCTGCTTGGGGTAAACCCCGACTGCACCAGCGACCGCCTGGCGACCTGCACGCAGTCCTGCCAGCGATAGCCAGCGAGTCACCTCCGCCCTTGACCACCCCTTGGACTAGGGCCGCGGTAATGCTTTGAATGTCCTGAGTTTCAGCTCATTTCAGGTCAGTTCAGTCGTGTCCGGCTCTTTGAGACGCCATGGACTGCATCACACTAGGCCTCCCTGTCCATCACCAACTCCCAGAGTCTACTCAAACTCATGTCCATCTCATTCTCTGTTGTCCCCATCTCCTCCGGCCTTCAATCTTTCCCAACATCAGGGTCTTTTCCAGTGAGTCAGTTCTTCCCATCAGGTGGCCAAAGTATTGGAGTTTCAGCTTCAGGATCAGTCTTTCCAATGACTATTCAGGACTACTCTCCTTTAGGATGGACTGCATGGATCTCCCTGAGATCTCTCAAGACTCTTCTCCAACACCACAGTTTAAAAGCATCAATTCTTCGGCGCTCAGCTTTCTTTATACTCCAGCTGTCACATCCATACATGACTACTGGAAAAACCACAGGTTTCACTAGACAGACCTTTGTTAGCAAAATATTGTCTCTGCTTTTAAATATGCTGTCTAGATTGGTCAATGCTTTTCTTCCAAGGACCGAATACGTTTTAATTTCATGGCTGCAGTCACCATATGCAGTGATTCTGGAGCCCAAAAAAATAAAGTCTGTCACATTTTTCATTGTTTCCCCATTGTTTCCATTGTCCCATGAAGTAATGGGACCAGATGCCATGATCTTCGTTTTCTCAATGTTGAGTTTTAAGCCAACTTTTTCACTCTCCTCTTTTACTTTCATCTAGAGGCTCTTTAGTTCTTCTTCACTTTCTGCCATGAGGGTGGTGTCATCTGCATATCTGAGGTTATTGGTATTTCTCCCAGTAATCTTGATTCCAGCCTGTGCTTCATCCAGTCCAGCATTTCTAATGATGTACTCTGCATAGAAGTTAAATAAGCAGGGTGACAATATACAGCCTTGACGTACGCCTTCTCCAATTTGGAAGCAGTCTGTTGTTCCATGTCCAGTTCTAACTGTTGCTTCCTGACCTGCGTAGATTTCTCAAGAGGCAGGTCAGGTGGTCTGGTATTCCCATCTCTTGAAGAATTTTCTGCAGTTTATTGTGATCCATACAGTCAAAGGCTTTGGCATAGTCAATAAAGCAGAAATAGATGTTTTTCTGGAACTCTCTTGCTTTTTCCATGATCCAACGGATGTTGGCAATTTGTTCTCTGGTTCCTCTGCCTTTTCTAAAAACCAGCTTGAATATCTGGAAGTTTATGGTTCACGTATTGCTGAACCCTGGCTTGGAGAACTTTGAGCACTACTTTACTAGCATGTGAGATGAGTGCAATTGTGCGGCAGTTTGAGCACTCTTTGGCATTGCTTTTCTTGAGGATTCAAACGAAAACTGACCTTTTCCAGTCCTGTGGCCACTGCTGAGTTTTCCAAATTTGCTGACATATTGAATGCAGAACTTTCACAGCATCATCTTTTAGGATTTGAAATAGCTCAACTGGAATTCCATCACCTACACTAGCTTTGTTTGTAGTAATGCTTCCTAAGGCCCACTTGACTTCGCGTACCGGATGTCTGTCTCTAGGTGAGTGACCACACCACTGTGATTATCTGAGTCATGAAGATCTCTTTGGTATAGTTCTTCTATGTATTCTTGCCACCTCTTCTTAGTATCTTCTGCTTCTGTTAGGCCCATTACCATTTCTGTCCTTTATTGTGTCCATCTTTGCATGAAATCTTCCCTTGGTATCTCAAAAAAAAATTTTTTTAAATCACTAAGTCGAGTCTGACTGTTGCGACCCCATGGACTGTAGCCTACCAGGCACCTTTGTCCATGGGATTCTCCAGGCAAGAATATTGCAGTGCATTGTCATTTCCTTCTCCATCTAATTGTCTTGAAGAAATCCCTACTGTTTTCCATTCTATAGTTCTCCTCTATTTCTTTGCATTGATCACTGAGGAAGGCTTTCTTATCTCTCCTTGCTATTCTTTGGAACTCTGCATCCAAATGAGTGTATCTTTCCTTTTCTCCTTTGCCTTTCACTTCTCCTCTTTTCACAGCTATTTGTAAGGCCTCCTCAAACAACCATTTTGCCTTTTTGCATTTTTCTTGCGGATAGTCTTGATCCCTGCCTCCTGTAGAGTGTCATGAACCTCCATCCATAGTTCTTCACTCTATCAGATCTAATCACTTGAATCTATTTGTCACTTCCACTGTATAATCATAAGGGATTTAATTTAGCTCATACCGAATGGTCTAGTGGTTTTCCCTACTTTCTTCAATTTGAGTCTGAATTTGGCAATAAGGTGTTCATGATCTGAGCCACAGTCAGCTTCCAGTCTTGCTTTTGCTGACTGTATAAAGCTTCTCCATCTTTGGCTGCAAAGAATATAATCAATCTGATTTTGACCAATCACCAGAATTGACCATCTGGTGATATCCATGTGTACAGTCTTCTTTTGTGTTGTTGGAAAAGGGTGTTTGCTATGATCAGTGTGTTCTCTTAGCAAAAGTCTATTAGCCTTTGCCCTGCTTCATTCTGTACTCCAAGGCAAAATTTGCCTGTTATTCCATGTGTCTCTTGACTTCCTACTTTTGCATTCCAGTCCCCTATAATGAAAAGGACATCTTTTTTGGATATTAGTTCTAGAAAGTCTTATAGGTCTGCATAGAACTGTTAAACTTCAGCTTCAACATTACTGGTCAGGGGATAGACTTGAATTACTGTCATATTGAATGTTTGGCCTTGCAAAAGAACAGAGATCATTATGTCGTTTCTGAGATTGTATCCAAGTACTGCATTTCAGACTCTTTTGTTGACTACAATGGCTACTCCATTTCTTCTAAGGTATTCTTGCCCACAGTAGTAGATATAATGGTCACCTGAGTTAAATTCACGCATTCCAGTCCATTTTAGTTCACTGATTCCTAGAATGTCAATGTTCACCCTTGCCATCTCCTGTTTGACCACTTCCAATTTGCCTTCATTGCTGAACCTAACATTCCAGTGCAATATTGCTCTTTATAGCATCAGAATTTACTTCCATCACCAGTCACATCCACAACTGGCTGTTTTTGCTTTGGCTCTGTCTCTTCATTCTTTCTGGAGTTATTTCTTCACTGATCTCCAACAGCATCTTGGGAAGCTACTGACCTGGGGAGTTTATATTTCAGTGTCCTATCTTTTTGCCTTTTCATTCTGCTCATGGGGTTCTCAAGGCAAGAATAAGTTCCAATTATGTACCCAAACTAAGGTCCTGTATGTTTGAAAGTGCATACTGCAAAGAACCAAACCAAGGTAAGTATTTGGACAAGTGCTATAACATATGGGCTTCCCTGGTGGCTCAGAGGTTAAAGCATCTGCCTGCAATGCAGCAGACCTGGGTTTGATCCCTGGGTTGGGAAGATCCCCTGGAGAAGGAAATGGCAACCCACTCCAGTATTCTTGCTTGGAGAATCCCATGGACAGAGGAGCCTGGTGGGCTACATACAGTCCACGGGGTCGCAAAGAGTCAGACATGACTGAGTGACTTCACTTTCTTTCACTTTCATTCTCTCTTTCTATAACGTATGTAAAAAATGCTCTAGGTCTAGAAATCAGAGATCCCAGCTCAAGCCCTAACTCTGCTGCAAATACTAACATATGTGTATCTGAGGAATTACTCATAACCAGAGTCAACTGCTCTTGCTTGCAAGTGGGCAACCTTATTAACACAAATAGTAAGGGCCAGACTTTGCTAAATGCCTCAAACTTTGTCTCGTTTAATCTTTGCAAGAACCCCATTGGCCTACACAGTTCCCATTTTGAGAAACTGAGATTATAGAGAGAAAAAGTAACTTAACTAGTAAGTACTGAGACTATATATTATGGGCTTCCCTTGTGGCTCAGCTGGTAAAGAATCCGCCTGCAATGCGGGAGACCTGGGTTCGATCCCTGGGTTGGGAAGATTCCCTGGAGAAGGGAAAGGCTACCCACTCGAGTATGATGGCCTGGAGAATTCCATAGACTGTACTGTCCATGGGGTCACAAAGAGTTGGACGTGACTGAACAACTTTCACTTTTCAATGAAACTAGGGTTTGAATCTAGGCCTGACTATATTCAGGGATAGGACTTTTGTTTCATTAGGGGCATTTTCTAATGTGCAGAAAAGGAAAAAAAGACCCCTATGGTCACCCAGGCACATGTGACACAGCTTCAACAAAGCTGTTAATCTTCTCTCCTCTGTGCCCCCTGCTTATTTTGTGCTGGAGTATTCTGAAGCAAATCTTAGACGCAAGATCCTCTCACCTCACATATACACGTGCCAGTGTCAAGGGCTCCCTCGTAACTGTTTTGCTTCTCCTGCAGCGTCACCTTGACAGCCTTACAAAGCTGGGAATGACATGCAATGTCTTATAACATGGCAAGTGCCCAAAGGAATCCAAACAGTTTAAGGATAACCAAGAGGTGACACTTACTGGAATTTTAAAATTCTAAGTAGGAACTGTCGTGACACACAAAAGAGAAAGTAGTATCAGTTTCACAGGATTTCTCACTTAGGTATCTTAAGGCTGGACTCACTTCCTACCCAGGATACCTGCTTTTTTTTAAATCCCTCCCCTTTTCACCCTTTGGATGGATTCTCCCTGGATCCTATGTGTTTTATCTTACAGATGTTTATTTAAAGGCATCAGTGGCAGAAACTAATTGTTCCATAATTACTATTCTCCACTCTTTCCTTTAGTAAGAGAGTCCCTGAACTTCAGCTGAGCATGTGGCCACCCAGCTATAGGCTGCATTATCAGCCCTCCCTAACAAAGTGTGGACTGGGGACCATGGTGTACCTGATGGAGTGGAAGAACTGTGCCCTTAAAGAGCAGACATTACTTTGCCAACAAAGGTCTCCTGAGAGTCCCTTGGACTGCAAGGAGATCCAACCAGTCCATTCTGAAGGAGATCAGCCCTATGATTTCCTTGGAAGGAATGATGCTAAAGCTGAAACTCCAGTACTTTGGCCACCTCGTGCGATGAGTTGACTCATTGGAAAAGGCTCTGATGCTGGGAGGGATTGGGGGCAGGAGGAGAAAGGGACAACAGAGGATGAGATGGCTAGATGGCATCACGGACTTGATGGATGTGAGCCTGAGTGAACTCCGGGAGTTGGTGATGGACAGGGAGGCCTGGCGTGCTGCGATTCATAGGGTCGCAAAGAGTCGGACACGACTGAGTAACTGAACTGAAGTGGGAGCACTTACAGACTAGGTAAACGGGAGCGGAAATTATGTTTCCCCAGATCCTCTGCCCTACATGATTCCTGGTAGAGTTAGCCAAAAGAGGGCCTTCTCAGATACTCAGAAAGCAAGAGCGAAGCAGCAGCCAATACTTCCAGGTTATTACCGTAAAGTAAGGAGCAGTTTCCAAAAAGACCACGTGTCCTCAGCCTCCACTCTGCATGCAGCTTGTTTTTCCCAACTGCTGGCCCTACTCACCACCAGCAACCCCAGGTCCACCTCCAGACACTTGGCTGCGGACATACAGATGTGGGAGCTGTCTGGAGCAACTGCTTCTTGCTCAGCTCTCCGTGAGAACCTTCTTCTAATTCCTATCTGGCAGTTAGCCAGGCTTGGCTTCTCACCTGCCATGGCTCCTCCAACCTGTCCCAAGCTGTCTACCAACGCTTCAGGCAGACTCGTGTAATCACTCTTTCTCTGACAGTACCTTCAGCCACGGGTGAAGATGAGCATGTGCTACAGGAAGGGAAAATCCCAGAATTTTCAGGCAATACTTCTAGCTCTGAATCGAGACTAATTCCTAGAGACACAAAATGCTATTGTGTTCCCTCATAAAAGAAGTCTTATGGAAGTGTACTTCCTTGACTGAACCTATACTGGTACACCAGTGAGAAGGTGAGAAGTCGTGCATAACTCTGCTGAGTGAAGAAGGGGTGGACTGTGGCAGAGACTGCTAGTTGTCCCCTAATATCTGCCAGGGTCCAGCCCCAGTGGATCCAGGGAATTCGAAGGGTGGATGGAGTTGGCGAGGAAAAACTTATTTATTTAGAAATATAAAGAGAGATTAGGAAAGAATAGTATAGTAGGAAATTTAGAGGAGGAAAGATGCTGTATTCCTTGATTTACGTAGAAAGCTAATAAAACCTTGAGACAAGAGGTTTGCACAGTCTACATTAGGCCACAGGCGCCCACTTGAATAGCGGAGGGTGCCCCGCCTTGGGCTCCCTCTGGCATGGGTCTTAGAAGCCCAGGCAAGTAAGTAGACTTGGTGAGCCTCCACGTTCCAAGGGATCAGCATGAAAAGGAGAGGGAGGGAGAGGGAGAAAGAGAGAGAGAGAGAGTTGACATGGAGGGAGCCAGATTTCCAAGAAACTAGTTTGAGAAACTAGTCTTGAGAAACTGGTCCATCCTTTATTGTTCAGGAAAGCTTTTTATACTTTTGGTTGTACATAGGGATCAATGGATAATACAAAATTATGCAGCGTCAGCAGCCCTGACTTATCAAGACAAGGCTTTCTCTCTGCATACCTAGCTGTATACACAAGTCTTAGGTGATTTACATCATCTTCTGGCCACAAGGCCAATTAACATTTTACGGCCCTTTTCTGATAAGGGTCTGTCAAGCAGAAAACTTATTTGCCTTAATAGTGTTGTTTTTCCCAAAGTCTAGTGCCACGCTCAGAAAGCAGTAAATAAACTTACATTCTTACATAGCAAAGACACAACAATTTATAACAAAGAAAGAGGAGTACAGTGATTTATAACAAAGAGAAAATTAACTCAAAAGTCTAGTGCTGCTAACATCAAAAACTACTATATTCCTTTTTCTATATCCCAATTACATTGATTAATATCCTTCAGGTGCCTAAAAGATAAAGAATATGGTGGCAGAAAACATTAACTCAACAATGAAATCCTTTACCAAACTAATTCTTAGCTCTAAAAGGCTCTATATCTTTAAGATGTTTTAAGCTTTGTGCCTCTCACAGTTAGGGGGCTGTAAACAATCTCAAGTTGTAAAAGTCTCCAACTGTCAGGCAAGTTAGACAGAGGGATTTGAGCTGAAACATTCCTTTCATATGCAAGAGACCAGTTGGAGCTCTAAGTTAACTTTTTCCAGAGAAAGGTGGTTGAGGATAGCCCCCTGTAATATCAGAAGAGCATAGTATAGCAAACAGTAAACAGACAGATTTTGGTTTCGGGGTAGATGCTCAGGCAGAGGACCCCTTGAGACCTGACTCAACTTGCCCTGTCAGGTCTCTCCGCATGACCTTGTCATGGGTGGGATCTCCCGTGCTGGCTCCCGGCAGATATCCATCTTTCTATTGCTTCTTTAGTCAAAGAACTCTCACGGTTTTAGCTGGGCACATGAACGTAGGGGAAGAACTACATTTGCCAACCTCCATCACAGCAAGGGGTCTCCCAGGTGGCTCAGCGGTAAAGAATCTGCCTGCCAATGCAGAATACGCAGGTCTGCACCCTAAGTGAGGAAGATCCCCTCAAGTAGGAAATGGCACCCACTCCAGTATTCTTCCCTGGTATATCCATCTTTCTATTGCTTCTTTAGTCAAAGAACTCTCACGGTTTTAGCTGGGCACATGAACGTAGGGGAAGAACTACATTTGCCAACCTCCATCACAGCAAGGGGTCTCCCAGGTGGCTCAGCGGTAAAGAATCTGCCTGCCAATGCAGAATACGCAGGTCTGCACCCTAAGTGAGGAAGATCCCCTCAAGTAGGAAATGGCACCCACTCCAGTATTCTTCCCTGGGAAATCCCATGGACAGAGGAGCCTGGCAGGCTACAGGCAATGAGGCCACAAAGAGATGAATGCGACTTAGCCAAGCAACAACAATCACAGCAAGAGTGGCTAACTTACTAAGTTTTGGCCAAGGGGATGTAAGCAGAAGGGGTGTGGGCAACCTCTGGGTTGTGTCCCTAACGGGAAGGGACATGCCTTCCACTCTCTCTTTCCCTCTTTCCAGTTTGCCAGACAGCATGCATAAGGTGGGGGTGAACCTGTCCTCTTAAATGCTAAGAAGGAAGTCAGGTGTTGAGGAAGACAAAACTATATCCAAGGAGCTCCCTAGGTACTGACCCTGGAGCTGCCATGTCAGCCCTGGAATGTTTGCTCAGATTTTTATGCAAAGGAGAAAAACACTGTATCGTATGTAAGTTACTGCGTTTTGTTTTGCCTTTGTTACAGTAGCCAAGCGTGCACCCTAACCAACAGAACACAACTCTTATGTCCTGGCCCTCTCCATTTAAAATTATAGAGTGTACTCAACAACAAAAATAAAAATTAAAAAATGAAATACAAGACCTAAGTAGACATTTATGCAGAAAAGACATACAGATGGCCAACAGGCACATGAAAAGATGCTCATCACTGATACTTAGTAGAGAAATGCAAATAAAACTACAATGAGATATACTGGTCAGAATGGCCACTGTCAACAAGCAAGTAATAAATGCTGGAGAGGGTATGAAGAAAAGGGAAGCCCCCACCCACCCACCACACACACTGTTGTAGAATATAAATTGGTGCAGCCACTATGGAGAACAGTGTGGAGGTTCCTTAAAAAACTAAAAATATAGGCACCATGTGATCCAACACTGCCACTTTTGGGTATATATTCAAAGGAAATGAAAGCAAAATTGAAGAGATATCTGCACTCCCGTGTTCCTTGATGCATTATTCACAACAGCCAAGATGCAGAAACAGCCTAAGTGTCTATCAACAAAGGAATGGATAAAGATACGGTATATAAACAGAAGCAACCCCACACAGACAGGGACAAGCACAGCGTGGTGTCACTTCTATGTGGAGTCTAAAAAATAAGGAAGAATCTCAAAGTCATAGACACAGAGCAGAAAAGTATTTCCCAGGGGAAGAGACTGGTAACAGGGTGCAAACTTTCAGCAATAAGATGAGAATCTAACGTAAAACATGGTGATTGTAGTTGATAACATTACATAATTGAAATTTGCTAAGCAAGTAGAATTTAATTGTTCTTACCACACAAGAAAGTTATATATATGTGAGGTAATGGATGTGTCAATTACCTAAATGGGCAGAAATCCTTTCACAATTTATGTGAAAGTGAAAGTGTTAGTCACACAGTCATGTCTGACTCTGCAACCCCACCAACTGTAGCCCATCAGGCTCCTCTGTCCATGGGATTCTCCAGGTAAGAATACTGGAGTGTTACCATTTCCTTCTCCAGGGGATCTTCCTGACTCAGGGATCAAATTTCGCCACCCAGATGACCTTCAATCCTTAGGCTAAAGGACAAATAGAATTCTCAATTCTAGTTAAAACTTTTAGAAACTCTTGTACTTGCTTGGGCTCAACTGTTTTGTTGACCTTTTGTCTTAATAACAATGAAGTCAGTCCCATAGACAGGACTGACTCTGAACCTAGGGCATCTACCTAGGAATGTTGCCCCAATTATAGACTCTGCCTTATTATAGGCTGATACAGCCAAATATTGCAAATGACTCATGTGATATTCAGTTTTGAAATTTCTTTAAATTACGCTAAAGTATATTAACATAAAATTAACCATGTTAACCATTTTAAGTGGACAGTTCAGTGACATTAAGCACAATGACACTGTACAACCATTACCACCTTCCATCTCTAGAATATCTTTCATTTTGAAAAATTGAAACTTTGTACTCATTAAAAACCAATTCCGCACCTCCCCCTCCCCCACCAGCCCTTAGCACTCCCTATTCTACTTTGTCCCTATGAATTTGACTACATATCTCGTGTAAGTGGAATCAATACTCAGTTGTATCAACCAGATGCGAGTCGCTTTTCCAAAATATCCTTCAGAACAACCCTATTCACTCTTTGAAACTGAGGCCTCATCTTCTGAAAGAGACATCCAAAAAAGATTGCCCTTGATGGCAATGGAAAGAACGTTACAGGCACTATTAATAACTAACACACCAGTTAAACCTTGCAGCCTCTACCCTTCCATCTTTGTTTCTTAAGTAAAAAGACATCAGCCCCTCTTGAATCAAGAAGACTGCTCCTGCCAGAGACCTCAACCTGAGAGTTCTTAGGAATCTCCCAGAAGCAGAAAACAGCCTCCACGGAAGCCTGTCAACAAACGAATGACCATGTGAAAGAGACGCCCCAGACATGAACAGTTCGGGAACTGGCGCTATACACCATCACACTTCAATCGGTATGAAAGTTTCCTTAATTTTCCTAAACGTTTCCTTCACCTTTGTTGACTTAAGGTTCTGAATTGCTGGCAAACAGCTCATTATCTATAAGCAATGGTTAGCTAAAGCCAGATAGAACCAGCTTAAGAAAACTGTCAGGAATCTTGCCAGACTGATGTTAAATTCCTGGTAGCCTGAAATCAATCTGTGGAAATAACAACACAATGGAAATCAGAAAACACTGCAAATCATGGCCCCAGTCACTCCCACTCTCCCAGAGGACCTCCTGTTAAACATTTACTAACAGAGCATTGCCTCAGTTCAGTTCAGTTACTTAGTCGTGTCCAACTCTTTTTGACCCCATGGACTGCAGCATGCCAGGCTTCCCTGTCCATTACCAACTCCCAGAGCTTACTCAAATTCATGTCCATTGAGTCGGTGATGTGATCCAACCATCTCATCCTCTGTCGTCCCCTTCTGCTCCTGCCCTCAGTCTTTCCCAGCCTCAGGGTCTTTTCAAGTGAGTCAGCTTTCCGCATCAGGTGGCCAAAGTATTGGAGTTTCAGCTTCAACATTAGTCCCTCCAGTGAACACCCAGGACTGATCTCCTTTAGTATGGACTGGCTGGATCTCCTTGCAGTCCAAGGGACTCTGAAGAGTCTTCTCCAATACCACAATTTAAAAGCATTAATTCTTCAGTGCTCAGCTTTCTTTATAGTACAACTCTCACATCCATACAGGACTACTGGAAAAACCATAGCTTTGACTAGATGGACCTTTGTTGGCAAAGTAATGTCTCTGCTTTTTAATATGCTGTCTAGGTTGGCCATAACTTTCCTTCCAAGGAGTAAGCGTCTTTTAATTTCATGGCTGCAGTCACCATCTGCAGTGATTTTAGAGCCCAAAAACTCTTATCATATTGTACTGCTGCTGCTGCTAAGTTGCTTCAGTCATGTCCAACTCTGCGACCCCATGGAGTGGGTTGCCATTGCCTTCTCCAGTGCATGAAAGTGAAAAGTGAAAGTGAAGTTGCTCAGTCGTCTTCGACTCTTCGTGACCCCATGGTCCATGGTCCATGGACTGCAACCCACCAGGCTCCCCTGTCCCTGGGATTCTCCACGCAAGAGTACTGGACAGGGGTTGCCATTGCCTTCTCCGGTCATATTATACTAGAAACGGAGATTCCTGAATCCACTTGTGGACCTTTAAGAGGTGCTAGTCTTAATAATTAAAATTTCATGGTAGTTTAGTTGCTAAGTCATGTCCTACTCTTTGCAACCCCATGGACTGTAGCCTACCAGCTACTCTGTCCATGGAATTACCCAGGCAAAAATACTGGAGTGAGTTGCCATTTCCTTCTCCAGGGGATCTTCCTGACCCAGGGATCAAACCCGAGTCTCCTGAATTGGCAGGAAGATGCTTTATTGCTTAGCCACCAGGGAAGGCCCAAACTTTCACAGTAATGGGGTTTTCACAAAGAAGCAGCTTATGGGTCAGATTTCTGTTTTTCAGTGTGATCTGGCTATCGTCCATCTGTATGTTGGGCCTCTCTCACTTCTCAACTTTTTCACTTTCTCTTCAAATCTTCTCATTTCTCTTTATTCTTCCTTAATATTTGTCTTTTCTCAGAACTCAATAAAGACTGGAAAAGAGGAACGTGAAATTGATCAAGGTTCAGTATGTAACATTTTCTCCATTCACATCAAGCTCTCAATAACTCTTGTCTTAAATAAAGGATGGAGAATTGGGGAAATTTTGTGATCCAGAATGCACAGTAAAGTTTGTTCTCATGTATTTGTTGCTGTTCAGTTACTGAGTCATGTCTGACTCTTTGCCACCTGATGGACTACAGCACGCCAGGCTTCCTTGTCCTTATTATCTCCCAGAGTTTACTCAAACTCATGTCCACTGAGGCCACTAAGTCTTTCTGTCATCCCCTTCTCCTCATGGCCTCAATCTTTCCAAGCATCAGGGTCTTTTTCAATGAGTTGATTCTTCACATCAGGTGGCGAAGGTATTGAAGCTTCAGCTTCAGTATTAGTCCTTCCAATGAATACTCAGGTTTGATTTCCTTTAGGATTGCCTGGTTTGATCTCCCTGATGTCCAAAGGACTCTCAAGACTCTTCTCCAACACCACAGTTCGAAAGCATCAATTCTTTGGCACTCAGCCTTCTTTATGGTCCAACTGTCATATCTGTACATGACTACTGGAAAAACCATAGCCATTCAGATCTTTGTTGGCAAAGTGATGTCTCTGTTTTTTAATACACTCTCTAGGTTTGTCATAGCTTTTCTTCCAAAGAGCAAACATCTTTGAATTTCATGGCTGCAGTCACAGTGATTTTTGAGCCCAAGAAAATAAAGCCTCTCACTGATTCCATTTTTTTCCCCATCTATTTGTCATGAAGTGATAGGATCAGATGCCATGATCTTAGTTTTTTGAATGTTGAGTTTTAAGCCAGCTTTTTTACTCTCCTTTCACCTTCATCAAGAAGCTCTTTAGTTCCTCTTCACTTTCTGCCATTAGGGTGTGTCATCTGCACACCTGAGGTTACTGACATTTCTGCTGGCAATCTTGATCCCAGCTTGAGATTCATCCCGTCTGGCAATTCGCATGATGTACTCTGCATAGTAGTTAAATAAGCAGGATGACAATATACAGCCTTGACGTATTCCTTTCCCAATTTTGAACCAGTCTCTTGTTCCATGTCCAGTTCTGTTGCTTCTTGACCTGCATACAGATTTCTCAGAAGGCAGGTAAGGTGGTCTGGTATTTCCATCTCTTTAAGAATTATCCACAGTTGTTGTGATCCACAAAGTCAAAGGCTTTAGTGTAGTCAATGAAGCAGAAATAGATGTTTTTCTGGAATTCTCTTGGTTTTTCTACGATCCAAAGATTTTTCTATGACCCAATGGATCATGAGATTTGTTTTCATGAACAAATAATAAAAAATAAAATAAATTTTTGAATAAACGAAGTAAGAAACAGATGGTGTATATTCAGGGGTTCTCTCTGAATGTGACTGGCACATCACTTAAGCTTAACCCTGAGCTCTTTTGTTTTAAATCTAGCTCATGATTTCTCTACTATGAATTCTGTCACTGGCACTGGACCAAAGAGGTTTCCCTGATAGCTTGGCTGGTAAAGAATCCGCCTCCAACGCAGGAGACCCTGGTTCAATTCCTGATTGGGAAGAGCTGCTAGAGAAAAGATAGGCTACCCAATCCTGTATTCTTGGGCTTCCCTTGTGGCTCAGCTAGTAACGAATCTGCCTTAAATGCAGGAAGTTTGATCCCTGGGTTGGGAAGACCCCCTGGAAAAGGGAAAGGCTACCCACTCCAGTATTCTGGCTTGGAGAATTCCATGGACTACATAGTCCATGGGGTTGCAAAGAATCGGACACAACTGAGTGACTTCACTTGCTGAACCATAGCTGACAAGTGACTCGAGGTAGAGAACACTTACTTCCCATGAAAATTTTGGCCTGAAAACTAGCTCTTAATTCCTTTTATACCTTGTTTGGCTCCGAAGCAGAATATTTCTCAGTGTAGGTAGATGGGAAATGCAGACCATTTCTCAATCTCGCCTGCAGAAGGCAGGTATCACTGCTTGTCAGCACAAGCCTGCACAACTCAGCACCAGCCTAGGCATTTAATTTCTGTCATTAAAAACTAACATTCCCACAACTGGGAATGATCCCAATTGTCCGTTTCTAGGCACAAGTTGCCCTTACTCTAACCATGTAAATATATCAATCTGCTGGATTTAAATGACAATAGAAATGCTTTTTTCATGTCTAGGTTATAAAGAGATGGACTTTTTTTTTCCTTAAACTTATATTTTCACTTTTTTACACCAAAATAACTCATCTATTTGGAATATATTTTAATGAAAATTAAAGGGAATGTAGGGCTTCCCAGTGGCTCAGTAGTAAAGAATCTACCTGCCAATACAGGAGACACAAGAGACATAGGTTCAATTTCTGGGTCAGGAAGAACCCCTGAAGTAAGAAATGGCAACCCACTCCAGTATTATTACCTGAAAATTTCCATGGACAAAGGAGTCTGGTGGACTACAGTCCATGAGGTTGCAAAGGATCAGACACAACTGAGCAACTGAGCACACACACGTATACGTATAAAGGGAATGTAAATCCAAACGCATATATTTTTCCAAATGGCTCTCCAGTCACGTTAACACCATTTTCTACTTTTTAAGTTAATCTCTTTCCTCAATGATATAAGATGCTACCTTTGTCAAATGCTAAATTTCCACAGGTACTTAGAACTATTTCCACTGATTTATCTATCCAGCCAGGCATCAACACCACACTGTTGAATTATAGAGTCTTTACAGTATTTTTTACTATGGAGTAAAGGCAGCCCCCTCTCATTGCTCTTCCTTTTGAAGACTTAAAGGTGTGTGAGTGTGTGTGTTGGGGCATGCTAAGTTACTTCAGTTCTGTCTAACTCTTTGCAACCCTATGGACAGTAGCTCCATCAGGCTCCTTTGTCCATGGGATTCTCCAAGCAAGAATACTGGAGTGGGTTACCATGCCTTCCTCCAGGGGATCTTCCCATCCCAAGGATCGAACCTGTGTCTCCTGTGACCCCTGCACTGCAGGCAGATTCTTTACCACTGGGCCACCAAGGAAGCCCCTTTCATAGGTACTCCTAAGCAAGAATGATACTAACAAATTCCTTATTTATTTTTCCATTTCAAGTTTAGGATCCAATGCCAGGAAAATTTTTGCTAGTATCTTTGTGGGGAATTACGTTAAATTTATATACTAACCTCAGAAGGTTTGACCACTTATGATGTTAAATGGTTCTAAGAACAAGGAATGTGTTTTTTATTTTCGTTGAACCCTACTTTTGTGATCAGTCAAGACTGCTTCAAAACATTCCTCATACAGCATTTGTGCATAATCTTTCAAAGCACAGTGACCCCGTTCTGTGTGACTAGGTTGGATGACTATGATGAATCAGATCAGCAACTCGTCTCTATGAGGACAGGTAAGGAAGTGGACTGACAGAAAGGGAAACAGAAGAACAAACATCTTCTATGTCCTACTTCCCTGATCTTAGGTCCATGAACCCAACCCCCCTGACGATCTGTGTATGTGTATATCACTGGCTATGCGATTATGCAGCACTCACTCAAAGGCTGTCTTTAGTAAGCTTTACTGGACAATGTGGCTGAGCACAAAGCACAACGGGAAATAGACGAGAGTGAATTTTTGGATCTAGTGTATAACAGAGCTTTGGAGTTGGACCATTTTATACTCCATTCAGAGACTCCTGAAGAATACCTCTTCTGCCCAATGAGCTGATTCCAGCAAGAATCAAAGGAGGAATACAAGCATCCGGAAAGTGGTTTCCCAAAGGTGAAAGCAGGACTTCTCTGACACTGTCAGCTATCTCTGAACTCCAGGTTAACTCCAGGCTTGCTTTAAAACCTAACAGCGTAACAAAGTATATAAAATAAGGAAATATAGGAGGAAAGGAAAAACCCGATTTCTTTCCTCAAACCCTTTCAGCTCCTCTTTAGCTTAAAGAACAAAGGGGCTTATTTTATAGGACCAAAAGCAATCTTGTATTGGTGTGTTCAGCCCTCTCTTTGTCGGCATCATCATCTTAGCTGCCATGGATCCCTTGAGGGTCCCACGGGTTAGCAAAATAAAAGGCATCCTCTTCCATAAGGTTTCCCTTGCTTTGAATCTTTCCTAAGAGCCTTATTCCTTCTTATTCCATCTGAAAATGTACCAGAACATCCATAAAATGGGGAACTCTGTACCTATACAAAGGAATGAAGAGGGCTCCCTGGTGGTCCAGTGGCTAAGAGTTTGCCTGCCAGTACAGGGCACGTGCGTTCGGTCCCAGCTGGGGAAGATTCCACACGCTGTGGGGCAACAAAGCCCGTGCATCACAGCTACTCTAGGCGCCCCAGAGCCTGTGCTCCACAAGAGAAGCCACTGCAGTGAGAGGCCCACACACCACAGTGAAGAGCAGGCTTCACCCAGTACAAGAGAAGGCATGTGCACAGCAACAAAGACCCGACACAGCCAAAAATAAAGAACTAAAAAAGTTTGAGAAAAGCTCTATATACAACAGGGAAACAACTGCCAGGATATATCGTTGAGAGGGGAAAATCCAGGTAGGTAAACTGCGTACAATTTGTTAGCATTTATCTAAGAAAAACAACTGCAGATATAGATACAAGCATGTGTGCACACTCAGTCATGGCCAACTCTTCGCGACCCCATGGACTGTAGCCCGCCAGGCTCCCCTGTCCATGGGATTTTTCCAGGCAAGAATCCTGGAGTGGGTTGCCACTTCCTGCTCCAGGGGATCTTCCCGACCCAGGAATTGAACTCGAGTGCCTACACTGGCAGGCAGATTCTTTACCACTGAGCCACCTGGGAAGCTCAGATACACATACACAGATAACATTTATATGAAAAACAAACAATAGAGACGGTCCACCACACTTGCCCCTGCTCCTGCCAGCCTGGTTGGCACATGCCTGCAGATCCTGTAGGTCCACTGCACCACGTGTGGCATTCGGATTCTCTTTGGTTGTGATGACTATTCCTCTGGTCAGTGTCTGACCAACAGGAAAATTGCACACGAAGGTCCAGATGCATTTCGTCCTTAGAATGTCAATGGCTATACCAGCTGCTTCTTTGGATTTCACCGGTTGGCAGTAGTTGAGCAACCGTTTGGAAAGCAGCTAATCTGAGCTCATAATGAAATATCCTTAATTGTAGGTTTATTACGATGGTGAGATCTTTCACCACAAGGAAATAAAACACCATTTTAAATTTGATCACCAGACCAAAGCAGATAGTGAGATAATCCTTTATCTTTATGGCAAAGGAGGAACTAAGCAGACAGTTTGTACGTTAAATGGGTTGTACACATTTCTTTTTTTGGATACTATCAATAAAGTGTTGCTAGGCAGAGAGACACCTGTAAAGATCTTTCTTTACGGCCACAACAGAAGATGGATTTGGGGCTATGTGTTCAGAAGCTATAAGTCTTGCTAGTTTGAAGCACTCCACAACTCCTTTTTCAAAGTGGAGCCTTTTTTCCCAGCACACAATACAGTTTTGGATTTAAAGCCAAATGGCAAAGTTGCATCAGTAGAGATGAACTTCAGCCTGCCCTCTATAACAGTGTGGAGAGACTGTTATCAGATTTTGAAATAGAAATTATTAAGAGAGGTGAGGTGAACTGGAGACAGCACGTGTGGACAACTCTTTCAAGGACTTTCGCAATAAAGTGAGAAACAGAACAGAAATATTACAGCATGTATGGATATGCATATACTATGAATGATCCAGAAGAGAGGGGAAAAACTGATGATGCAAGAGACAGGAAACAGTGCTGACAACTGAAACTCAAACAACGTATACCTGCTATGGTTCCACTGGAATACAGTAACTAATGCTTGTCTATAGAAATGAATATTCACGTTATTTTTTTCTGCTTCATATACAGGCATACTTCTTGTGACAACGTTACAAGAAACATCTGATGACAGAAGGACTGGATGCTTTTAATCAGGAGACTTGGATCCCAGATTCTCTGCTGCTGCCACCCTGCTGCAGCAGCTAAAAGGTGCCCAGTAGAGTATGCTCCAGACATCGGCAACTTGCCTGGAAGACAGTCTCAATTTACTGGCTGCTAAAAGGTGGCAAATCATACGGGAGGAAATATCATGAAGTCCTTTTTAACTCTGAGTAAGGCATGCAGATCTTGTACAAAGTACTGTTTTTTTTGGAAACTTATGACATTACAGCAGTCCATGCCTCTATAGACATGAACTGAGATACTGAACTTCCAAGTACCTTTGGAAGAGCACAGATGCCATGGTGATCTTCTCTGGAGAAGGTTCAGACAGATTTACACAGGGATACATATATTTTCCAAAAAAAAATTCTGCGAAAGAAAGCCAAGAAACAGAGTAAGAGATGTCTAAAGGAACTCTGTTTGTCTGATGTTCTACACACAGATCAAACTACTGCTGCCCACTGCCTTGAACTGAAGATCCCATTCCTGGATCATTGATTTCCTTCCTATCAGTTGTCTCTGCTGCCAGAAATGAGAATACCAAAGAACAGGATATGAACTATTTCGTGAAAGGGATATTTAAGGACTCTCAGTTCAGGTCAGTCGCTCAGTCATGTCCGACTCTTTGTGACCCCATGAATCACAGCACGTCAGGCCTCCCTGTCCATCACCAACTCCCAGAGTTCACT
>SJYC01059777.1:0-34085 GCA_006408675.1 Madoqua kirkii
TGTCATATTAATATCTGATAAGTAGACTTTTTAATGATGAAAGTGATTTTATTTAACTGATTATAAATAAAACCATACAAAAGAAATAGTCTAAAAGAGTTATATATACTATTCAGTGAAAGATGTTTTTAAAAGCTAAGTCATTCTCCTTTTGAGGATTCTAAACAAACATAACAATACATGTAAAATATTATATTGCATATTATACAAATAACTTTACAGAAATAGCTGTATTCTTTTTCCTTCACTTTTGCAAACACATCTTTCTATAACCCCATGAACTGGAGCCCGCCATGCTCCTCT
Organism: Madoqua kirkii; assembly: GCA_006408675.1. Taxonomy (NCBI): domain Eukaryota; kingdom Metazoa; phylum Chordata; class Mammalia; order Artiodactyla; family Bovidae; genus Madoqua; species Madoqua kirkii. The sequence goes on from SJYC01059777.1 coordinate 304, forward strand.
GTCCACGGATTCTCTAGGCAAGGATACTGGAATGGGTTGCCATTTCCTTTTCCAAGGGCTCTTCCTGACCCAGGGATCGAACTGGGGTCTCCTGCATTGCAGGCGGAATCTGAGGCACCAGGGAAGCCCTTTCTGTGGTTACAAATTTGATTTCCAATCATGCTACAGATCATCTAGAGGGGAAAAAAATGTATGTATATATTTTTTTTTCTTCTTTTTATTTTGAGATATGACAAGCAGACTTTAAGGCCAAAAAAAAAAAAATTACTGAAGATAAAGATGGATACTCATGGTGATGAAAGTACCAATTTGAATGAATATTTAATAAACTTAAATTTGTATTCACCTATAGAAATCCTTTATAAGATAAATGTTCTGTAAGTATTTTATAGCAACTACTGGCTGCCAATCTGAAATTGATTTTTTTTAAATAACAACTTCATTGAATTCCAATTCATATACCATCCAATTTATCTATTTTAAAAGGTAAAAATAGGGCTTCCCTGGTGGTACAGTGTCCATGTTCCCAGTGCAGGGGGCCCAGGTTCAGTCCCTGGTCTGACAAACAGATCCCACAGAGAGCAACTAAGAGTATTCCAATTCATATACCATCCAATTTATCTATTTTAAAAGGTAAAAATAGGGCTTCCCTGGTGGTACAGTGTCCATGTTCCCAGTGCAGGGGGCCCAGGTTCAGTCCCTGGTCTGACAAACAGATCCCACAGAGAGCAACTAAGAGTTTGCATGTTGCAACTAAGACCTGGCACAGCCAAGTAACTAATAAAAAAAAAAAAAAAGTTTTTAAAAGCTAAAAAAGAAGTCTTTTAGTACATTCACAGACTTGTGCAATCACCACCACAATCAATTTCAGAACATTTCCATCACCTCCTAAAAAGCCATCGTACCCATTAACAATCGTGCACACACTCAGCTCCAATCTGGAGTCCTGGATATCCACTAAGCAATCCACTAATCTATTTTGCGTGTACAGATTGCCTCCTGTGGGTGTTTCCTATAAATGGAACCATATAGTATGTGGTGCTTTGAGATCTGGCTGTTTTATCCAATTACAGTATCGGGCTGAGAGTCCAGTTTTTGTGAACTCTATCAGATCTGGTACAGCTCCTTTGGTGTGGCTGCTCGACCGACTGAGGAACTGAGATCACCCTCCCGGTGTACCTCCAACACGCATGGTGAGGAGCACAAAGGATTCATACAGGAGAAAAATGGGAGACAGAGGACAGCTACTCGTTCAGAGCAGCAGTTTGGGGAGCTCAGCGAGGTGACACTGCAGGGATCTTCTTTGCTGGCAGAGAATGCTCCTTGATGAGGACACCGTGTCCTTGGGAGTGGCTCCTGGTCTATCGTTCTTTCCTGCCCTTGGCTAAACAGACAGACCCTAGCCAGATCCACCCCAAGGAACGTGCCGTGTGTCCCTCGGCTTCTTCCCCATCCCCGTTCAACCTCTCATCTGCCTAGTGCCCCAACCTCCATCTTGTTTCAGATTCTTATTAACCAAGCTCTTGGGGGGCAGGGGTGGAGGGGATAGTCATGCTGTCAGAAAAGTAGGCAAACTAATTATCCTTTATAATGTTTATTATTTATTAATAAAATAGAATTCACACACACACTTTCAAAACACCAGGAAAAAAAAAGAATAGCTACAATCCAGGCTATATGGTAAGCCACAGCACTCAGAAAGCTTAGAATACCCACGGTAAGTGACTCACTGAAGAATCCTGAATATCCTATGCAGTTGGAACCCAGCTAAAACCTACTGTAATTTACTGCCTAAAATAATCATACTGGGTCTTCTCTCAAAGCTTGTTTTTAAAAAGGAGAGGGGAAACTGAGGAACACCATCATTCCAGTTCTGCAGCAGTCTCACATACACTCTACAATATTTATTTGGTGTTTATAAAAAAGGTTTCTGCCGCCCTACCTCATCACGGGGCTCTCCCTTCCTCTCACTTCCTGCTCTGTCTTCTACGATGAATCAGCAACAAATTTCAGCTCCCAGTGACAGCTTCCGCAGGGCAAACTACACCCACTACACTGAACCAGCAAGATTCAGGGATGCCACTTAGAAGGTAATTTTATTTGTGTTGTGTCCTTTTAATTTTTTTTTCCAGAAATGACCCCTAGGTCTATGAAAAGATACACACCTTCTCTCATAATAAGAAGGATGAATATTAAAATTATGTTGCGATACCATTTCTCACCTATCGAACTAGTAAAATGCCAAAAGTTTAATAAGGATTGCTGTTGATGTTTTGGAAGACAGGCACTCTCATACGTTACTGGTAGGTTTAAAGGATACAACTTCTCTGGAGGGTCTTTTAGCAATATTTACCAAATGCACTTAACCTTTGGCCCAGAAATTCCACTTTTAGAAAATGAGTTCCACCAATATACCTGTGTATGTAACCTAACATGTACCAATTTATACACACACACATAAACACACAAAGTTTTCATTGCATTACTTTCTATAATAGTCAAAGACTATAAATCCCAAGCCTCTGGCAATAGGGAACAGGTTAAATAAACCATGGTATATTTAAATAAACTGGTACTGGTTTATATGGTACAGGTTAACTATGGTACAGGTTAAATAAACTATGGTTCACCAACCGTGAACTCTAGAATACTATGGAACTGTAAAGAGAAAGATCTCTATGTACTGTAAATAGGAAGATCTCCCAGTTATATTGTCAAGTTAAAGAAAAAATAAACACGTGACTTCACGGAAGATATCCATCCTTCTACCTAACAACTACTGGACTGGCAGGAATTGTCAAAGGTAAATATTTTGAACTCTGGAGTTCAGTCAAACACTTGCAACACTTGCAGCAGAGCTGGACAAAGGGATTGGTAAATTTTGGTGGTTTAACCTCTGGCATAGCAGTTACCATGCCTCAGCCCCTCGGCAGGCAGCCCTGGGTACAACAGCCCAGATTCCAGGGAAGATCTTCATGACATTAGATTTGGCAATGATTTGTTGGGTGTGATACTGAAAGTACAGGCAAAAACAACAAAAATGAATATAATATGACTTCATCAAAATTAAGCTTTTGTACCTCAGGCTTCTGGTAAAGAATCCACCTGCCAATGCAGGAGACCCAAGGGATGTGGGTTCAATCCCTGGGTTGGGAAGATGCCCTGTGGGAGGAAATGGCAACCCACTCCAGTATCCTTGCCTGGAAAATTCCATGGACAATGATGGGTTACTGTCTGTGGGGTCGCAAAGTGTCAGACACAACTGAGTACGCATGTGCGCACACACACACACACACACACACATACACATCAAAGCACACACTGAGAAAGTGAAAAGACAACCCACAGGATGGGAAAAATATCTACAAATTATATATCTGATACAAGGTTAATATCTAGAATACATAAAGTACTCTTGAACCTCAACAATATAAAATGGCTAACCCAATTCAAAAATGGAGAAAGAACTTGAATAAACATTTCTCCAGAGAAGACAAATGGCCAAAAGGCACAGCATCAGTCATTAGGAAATGCAAATCAACAATACAATGATATGCCACTTCACAAACATTAGGACTGCTATTATCAAAAGCAAACAAAATAGGTGCTGGATGTGGAGAAACAGGAGCCCTCCTGTCTGCAAATGGCATTATTTCATTCTTTTGATGGCTGGGTAATATTCCACTGTATATATATACCACATCTTCTTTATCCATTCATCTGCTAATTAGCATTTAGCTTGCTTCCGTATCTTGGCTATTTTACATAGTGCTGCTATGAACACTAACAAGTATCTTTCTGAATTAGTGTTTTGGTCTTTTATGGACATATGCTCAGGATCGGGATTGCTGGATCATATGGTAACTATTTTTAGTTTTTTAAGGAAAATCCATGCTGTTCTTCATAGTGGCTATATATTTTTCATAACATTTTTATTTTAAATCAAGCAATGTACTACCTATACAAAATGAATACATTTTTCAAACAAGTAAATAAGCAAAAATTATTCAGATATATTCTTCCCTGCCCCTCAATGAAAATGAAAGCAGTCACATGACTTTTTCAGACCATGCTTACATAATTAAAGGTCCTGTAGTCACTTTAAATCACATAGTCTCAATTCCATTTCAAATAAAATGTTTATCCCATAAAATGATAAGAGCTTCAAAGTCAATACCAGGTGCGATCTCATCTCACAGACAACCTCTGCAAGGGGCATACCCTTTCGATGATGTATAACATTTTTATTTTAAATCATGCAATGTACTACCTATACAAAATGAATACATTTTTCAAACAAGTAAATAAGCAAAAATTATTCAGATATATTCTTCCCTGCCCCTCAATGAAAATGAAAGCAGTCACATGACTTTTTCAGACCATGCTTACATAATTAAAGGTCCTGTAGTCACTTTAAATCACATAGTCTCAATTCCATTTCAAATAAAATGTTTATCCCATAAAATGATAAGAGCTTCAAAGTCAATACCAGGTGCGATCTCATCTCACAGACAACCTCTGCAAGGGGCATACCCTTTCGATGATGGAGAGCACGGCCCCCTTCCTCTCTGCAGGTGTCCACCTCTCCTCACTGGGATTTTATGAACCTTCTTGTCTAACCTCCCCCCTCAACTCCACCCTGAAGAGAGAGAAATGTTATTTTACTAGTAGTCATGAGGCGGTCTCACACTTTCTGTGCTCATGGATATTTAAAGCTGTTCCCTTTCAGGGGCCCTTCGTGAGTCCTGAAAAGATACCACCGACAGATCACTGTTGGATTCTCACCAGCAATTCCCCCTGACCTGAAAGGAGGGGCTCTGTTCAAGTTGTCTATTTACTTCTGCCTGCTGGAACTGTGATGGGGCTCTGCCAGCTTCTCCTCAATGAGCCTTTCACCCTTTCTGTGGCCATTAGGTCAGATTACGCAATGACTCCAGTCCGGCTCTTGCCACATCTCATTCATGGGAAATATTTGTGCATGGATTGCCTAACAAATTCTGGAAGAAAAGGCTAGTTACAGTCTACTAGAAGCTCGCCTTGAGCCACTTCCACGCAGCAAGCCAGCTTCAGCCCTCCACCTCCGCCTTTCCTTAAAAGGAGGCGCCCATCAGCGCACTCGCTGTGACCTGGTAACTTCAGAGGACATACAGGAAGCTTTCCAAGTGGCTCTCTCTTCTAACTTGAGGTGAAGGAGGTGTCGCATGCCTGCTTGTCTCCGTTGAGAAGGAATCAGGGTCCACACTCACCAACAGCTCTCTCCAAAGAAATCCTTTCAAAACTTCCTCTCCCTTATATCAGAGAAAACGCAACACCTTGGACAAATTATCAAAATTAATATAACCAATGAGAGCCAGATAGATATGCACTTATATCTATCTTATAGATGTGATAACTCTGAGAAAAAAATGTATCATTAGTGTGGCATTTTGACTAGGGATCTCAAACTGGATAGAATCATGAGAGAACAGTAAACCTCAAAATGAGAACTGTTCTCTTAGATTAAAAAAATTTTTTTTACAGTATTCTTCAAAACCATCATTATAAAAGACAAAGAAAGGCTCAGGAACTGTTCCAGATGAAGGAAACGAAAGAAACAATCATATGCAATACGTCTACTGCAACCTCTAGTGGAGGAAAAAACAAGTGCTGTCAAGGACATTATGAAGTCAGTTGACAAACTGGATAGTGAATGGTAGATTATTTTAAAGTACTGTTAATGTTAAAAATCTTCCTGAGGTTAACAGCTGTACTGCGGTCATGTAAGAGAATGTCCTTTTTTTCAGGAAATATTCAGTGAAGTATCTGGAAACAAAGGGGCATAATGCCTGCAGCTTATTCTTAAATAATTTAGAAAACTATAGAGAGGGATAATAAATATCTCTTTAACAAAAAAGTAAGTAATATAAAATGTTTATAGTAACTGAAGCTGGATAAAAGGTAAACAGGTGTTTTTTTTTTCCTACAATCCCTGCAACTTTTCTATAAGTTTGAAAGCATTTTCAAATAAAAAGCTTTTTATTAAAAAAAAAACAAAAAACTGCTCTCTTCTAAGTCTCATTGTTAACCCTGTGAAAAGTAAAGGGATCAAGAGTCACAGATCTGATTTTTAACAAATCTTTCTTTGTAATCACTTTAATGTAAAAAAACAGCATACAAATAGAAAGCATTACTATGAAAACTCGGTTTGAAAAATAATTACACAAATGAATACTTGTGCACCTAGGACATATCTTATCAACGGAACACTGTCAATATTTTAGGCACTCCCTCGCCCACATACGGGCTTCCCAGGTGGCTCAGTGGTAAAAAGTCCGCCTGCCAATGCAGGAACCACAGAAGATGCAGGTTCGATCCCTGGGTTGGACATGACTGAGCACACACCCAGTGTGCCTTTTCCCAGGTACACCTCCATCTTTCCACTCCAAGTAATCACTATCCTGAATTTTGTGATGCTTGTTCTTTTCCTCGTGTTTTTTTTTTTTTATCACAAACGTATGTAGAGTTTTACAGTGTATAATTTAAATGTGCCTCTTTTGCATTTTAAGCATACAGAAGGTACTGTGGTATAAATTTTGTGTCCTCCTCCATCAAACTCCTATGTTGAAAACTAGCCCCCAAGGTGACGCCATTAGGAGGTGGGGCCTCTGGGAGGTGATTAGGTCATGAATGTGGGACCCTCATGAATAAGACTGAAAGTGAAGTCACTCTGTGTCCAACTCTTAGTGACCCTGTGGGCTGTAGCCTACCACGCTCCTCTGTCCATGAGATTCTGCAGGCAAGAATACTAGAGTGGGTTGCCATTTCCTTCTCCAGGGAATCTTCCTGACCCAGGGATTGAACCTGGGTCTCCCACATTGGAGGCAGACACTTTAACCTCTGAGCCACCAGGAAACAGGATTACTGATCTTTTATGAAAGAGACCCCTATAGCTCCCCGACTCCCGACCATATGAGGCTATAAGTCTGCAACCAGAAGCTGGCTCTTACCCAACCATGCTGGCCACCCTAATCTTGGACTTGGAGCCTCCAGAACTGTGAGCAGTAAATTTCTGCTGTTTATAAGCCACTCTGTCTACAGCATTTTGTTACGGCAGCCTGAATGGACTAAAACAGAATGATATAATATTTAGTTTGCTATGACTTGCTTTTTTTTACTCAACACTAAATTTCTGAGATTCATTCACACTAATGAGTATAGCTAAGGTTCATCAATGTTCATTACTATATTGGACTTGGAGCCTCCAGAACTGTGAGCAGTAAATTTCTGCTGTTTATAAGCCACTCTGTCTACAGCATTTTGTTACAGCAGCCTGAATGGACTAAAACAGAATGATATAATATTTAGTTTGCTATGACTTGCTTTTTTTTACTCAACACTAAATTTCTGAGATTCATTCACACTAATGAGTATAGCTAAGTTCATCAATGTTCATTACTATAAGATAGATCAGTGTATGACTATACCATGGTCCCTGCATCCACTGATGAACATGGTGTTACTTCTATGTTTTAGTCATTCTTAAATAATATTGCTGTTCCAACTGGACTGCTCTAAGACCATTTTTTAAAACAACCGTCTTTGCTGTCACTGCTTTGCAGTGCACTTACTGTCCATATATCTGTGGGGTCTGATTCTGGATTCTGTTCCAGTCATATATTTCTCTATTCCTGTGTCAGTTCAACACCGTCTCAATTACTATGTCTTTAGGGTAAATTTTAAGACACTGTAGTAACCTTACTATTTTTCCTTAGGAATGTTTTGGTTATTCTTGGATCTTTGCTCCTTCATATCAATTACAGATTTAGCATCTCAAATTTAAAGCAAAACTCTGTTGGGGAACTGGAATTTCAGTGACTCTTCGAGCAGAATTAGCGTTTTCACACAATATTGAATCTTGCTTATCCACATAAAATAGCTCCACACTTATTTAGATCTCTTGGATAAACTCTTCATTTTTCTAAGGTAGTTCATAATTTTTGGTGTTATAATAAATGGAATTTTAAAAAATTATATTTCTAATATATTTTTTCCTAGTGTTTGACAGTAATTGAGTTTTTATTAGTGCTGGAGCATCCAGTGACCTCGCTCAACATTCTTATTTATTCTAATAATTCATCTGCTGATTTAGTTTTTCTATATTGACAATCATATCATTTCTAAAAATGTTGGCTTCTTTTTTGCAAATGTTATATTTCTTTTTCTTCTCATATTATTTGAGAATAACCCTCAATACAAAATGTGAATGAAAGTGATGATTTGGGACATCTTTGTCTTATTCCTAATACAAAAGAAATGTTAACATTTCACAATTAAGTATATTTGCTATTGGTTTCTGGAGACGGGCTTTATTGGGCTTCGGGAGATGTGTATAAGAGACAGATTCAGAGAAGAGCCCAGCTTCAGGAGCCCTGAAATATCTTCAGGCGGCATCAGAGATCTGTAAATCATGATAGAATTGAATACTTAAGTTCTAATTCCTAATTTCTAATCAAACTATCTACCTAAAACAGTTTGCCTACTTAGGAGTAAAAACTGCATTTTGGAAATGTATGGCACTCTATAATTTTCCACTGAATTCTTTAGGACTGTTTCTTAGTACCATATCATGCCAAGAGTTAATATGTTATTTCACTTAGGAAGATATGTCAATGAATAAGCATGAAAAATAATTTTAAGAAATACTGATAGAAAAAAAAATAAAGGCCAAGACCTACATATCTTGCTGCTCCCTTGAAAAGTTTAACTGCAGCTGCTGAAAGCATTCACATACTAGCTCCACAGTACACGAGAGGAAAGCTGGACTTGAAGTGGAAGTTAGACTTGAAAGTTTTATTTGTTAAGTACAAACAAGACTGTTGACTCAGTTCTCAACAGGAAAGGTAATGTCCTTGGGCCAGCAGTTCAAAACCTAAACCAAACAAATGTTGTATAAACTATCTAGTGACAATTTGAATGAAAATAGGTTTAATTATATTCTAACCTTTCCAAAATAGAAACTTGAAATAAATGTGTAAAAACTTTACCTCTCATTACCTTATTTTGAAACTGTGGACCATGATTTTCCGAGACTGCCATTTTAAAAGTTATAAAAGCAATAGGAAATCGCTGAGTTAAACACATACAGTGTAGTTATTTAGGCATCAGTTCCCACACTCTGGAACCTTCCACATGTCACATGGCTACATGATATTCCCAAGTCATGGATTCTGCTGTTTGATCTCTGATGCCGCCTGAAGATATTTCAGGGCTCCTGAAGCTGGGCTCTTCTCTGAATACACTAAGTATACATATGAAGCAGCTCAAATGCACCAGTGCTTCCATCAACAGCCACTTCAAAGGTCATTAATAACTTACAGGTGTGAGAGTGGAAATGCCCTCTGCACTCCTCTGCCCCTTCCTGAACTCTGGTTACTCTCTCTGGGCCATTTTTGTAACAGTGCGTTCTTAACTTGATATTTCTCTTTCTCCATTTTCTTTTCCCTGGCTCTGGGACTTTTAAGATGACATTCCAAAATCTTCTAGGAAACACAAAAGCAGACAAAAATGCCTCAGTGTAATTCTAAGGGCTTTTTTAACTTCTTATTAGTTTCTTGAGAATAGAGGAAAACAAGTTAAATCCTTCTGAAGAAGACAGCTATAAGGAAATGGAAACCTGGAGTAGGAAACTCACTCCAGTATTCTTGCCTGAAATATTCCATGGACAGAAGAGCCTGGTGGGCTACAGTCCAGGGGGTCGCAAAGTGTCAGATATGACTGAGTAACTGAGCACCATCACCACCAGACTGATTTAAGAAACAATCGGTGTCTAACTGATTCACTTTGTTGTACATATGAAACTAACAAAATATTGTATACCAACTATACGCCAATAAAATTTTTTTAAAAATAAATGAAAAGACAGAACAGCTTGGCAGTAAAAATCTGCATGGTTTGAAACAGTGGAAAATTCTGATGGACTCTAACATCTGCTTGGTTTCCACTATTGTTGAAGACAGGCTCTAAAACTTTACTGGCATCTCCCAAAATGGAAGTGAACTGTGTGAGTGAGAGAAGCTTAATTATACATCTAAATCAAAGTTTCTAAACAGTGAAACTCTTCATATTCTCAACCAGAAACTATTTGTGGGGGCTTTCATGTGCATTGTAAGTGCACAGTGGCATCCTCGCCTCTACCCACTCGATGCCAGTAACAGGTACCTCTCCCAGTTGTCACAACCAAAAATATCTCCAGACATTGACAGATGTTCCCTGAATTGCAAAATCAACTTGAGATCAGTTGAGAGCCACTTATCTAGATGGGGGTGTCTTCTGATCTTGAGCCTATAAATATGAATCCATCTCCACACTAGGGCAAGACAATAAGACAGGTAAATGCATGCTTACTCACTGGGTGAAGAGATGTGTGCACAGTACTGAAGCATCGCTGCAGCTTAATTGCAACCACAATGGGGAAATGAGGAGAGAACTGGCAACTGCAAACCTAACCAAGTGACCAAATGCTGAGTCACTAATAATGGGACAAGCTGACATTATCTATTTAACCTAAATCTAATCACGCCTCTAGACCTACATCAAGTTTATAGAAAAGGAAAAGGATACAGCAAGTTAACTGACACCATGAAGAAACAGTCAGATCAGATAAACGCAGAATGTGAGAGGTATTATAACAAAGGTAGCCTGGAACTTTCAAAAACTCACTGCAATAAAATCAGAAGTGATGGACTACTCTAAATTAAAAAATAAAAATAAAGCGATATAACAATGTGGAAACATTTCATCTTTTTTGAGCTATAAAAGGTATCTGTTGAAACAATGACAGAAATCTGAATATTAACTAAACATCAGATAGTAGCTAAGTTGTGACGATAGTAATATATATTTATATTAGAGAATATCCTTATTCTTAGCAAGGGCATGCTGACACTTTAGGGGTAAAATTTCATGATGTGACTTAGGACAGCCAAATATGGTTTGTTTGTTTTTTATTCTTTAACATTTATTTTAGAAGAAGCCTATCGACAATGAATTCCCTCAGTTTTCCTTCACCTAAGACTGCCTTCATTTCACTTTCATGCTTTTTCTTTTTTTGCTCTTTATTTTTTATTTATTTAACTTTACAATACTGTATTGGTTTTGCCATACATTGACATGAATCTGCCACGGGTGTACATGAGTTCTCAATCCTGAACCCCCTTCCCACCACCCCAAATATGTTTTAAAACTTTCAAGATAAAACATTAGGGGAAAACCAACCCAATCAAAATATGTGCAGAATACCTAAACAGGTATTTCTCCAAAGAAGACATTCAGATGGTTAATAGGCCCATAAAAAGATGCTTAATGTCGCTATTAGAAAAATGCAAACCAAAAGTATAGTGAGGAACTACCTCACACTAGTCAGAAAGGCCATCAATAAAAAGTCCACAAATAAATATTAGAGAAGGTGGAGAAAAGGGAACCCTTCTACACTGCTGGTGGGAGGGTAAACTGGTGTAGTCACTATGGAAAACAGTATGGAGGATCCCCAGAAAACTACAAACAGCATTACCATATGATCCAGAAATCCCATCCCTGGTCATATATGCAGACAAAACTAAAATTCAAAAGGATACATGCACCCCTATATTCATAACAGCACTATTCACAATAGCCAACACAAGGAAATAGCCTTAATGTCCATACGAATGGACAGAGAAGATGTGGCATATATACAATGGAATACAACACAGCCATAAAAGAGTGAAATTATGTCATTTGCAGCAACATGGATGGACCTACAGATTATCATACTAAGTAAACTAAGTCAGAGAGACAAAAACCACATGCTGTTACTTGTATGTGGAATCTAATATTTGACACAAATGAACTTATCTACAAAACAGACGCACAGACCTAGAGAACAGACTGTGGTTGCCAAGAGGGCGGGAGAGTGAAGGTGGGACGGACTGGGAGTTTGCGATTAACAGATGAAACTATGTTACACGGAATGGATAAACAATGGTCCTACTGTATACATTTTGTATACAGTAATTATCTGTGTTAGCATTCTAACTAGGAACCACTAAACATAACCCCTTACTTGAGGTCAGGGACTCAAAGTAGAGACTTCAGGCACTTCAGCAGCAGGCCAGTGGCTCACAACCTTCTTAAAGCTAACCTTATTAAAAAATTTTGTCTAGGAAAAAAAAAGCTGTCTACTTCATAAGGTCTTATTTTTACTATACAGTTTCCTGATTCAAAAACCAAAATAATACAAAAAAAAAAAATTCACTGAGAAGTCATAGCTACTTCTCCAGTCCTTCTTATTCTATAGAGATAACCGTTTTTATTTTCTATATTTCAATCTAGTATTTCTTTATGCAATATATATAATATGTTTTTCCCCCTTATAAAAAGGTATAACAATATATAAACTTCTCAGCCCCTTTCTTTTTTCACTTTTCATTATAGCCTAGAGACCTCTGTACACACCAGTATGATGAGCTTTTCCTCATTCTCTTTCACAGCTGCATTATATTGTATTTTGTAGATAGTCCCATTGTTATTTAACTAGTCCCCTATGACCAGACACTTGCATTGTTCCCAGCCTTTCACTGTGTATTATAAGTAATGATATCCTAATATATCACAGAGTCGGACATGACTGAAGCGACTTGGCACACTTGGCACACATCTTAATCTATGCTGATGCATCTGTAGGATAGATGCCTAGAACTGACAATGCTAGATCAAAGGGTGTGGTAGACAGAATAAGGGGCCCCCAAAAGTGTGGGCAACCTAATCTCAAGAAACTGAATACATTACCTTACATTCAAAAAGAACTCTACAACTATGACTAAATAGGAACCTCCTTACGTCTGCCCCGACTTAACCTGGGTGAGCTGGATGTAATCACAGGGATCATTACAAGAAGGAGCCAGGCCAGTGAGGAGGAAAGCTGCTATATGACTGTCTTTGAAGATGGGGGAAGGGGCCATGAACCCAGAAATACAGATGGCATCTAGAAACTAGAAAAGGGCAGTTCAGTTCAGTCGCTCAGTCATGTCTGACTCTATGTGACCCCATGGACTGCACGACACCAGGCTTCCCTGAACATTACCAACTCCCAGAGCTTGCTCAAACTCTTGTCCATCAAGTCAGGATGCCATCCAACCATCTCATCCTCTGTCGTTCCCTTCTCCTCTTGCCTTCAATCTTTCCCAGCATCAGGATCTTTTCCAATGAGTCAGTTTTTCGCATCAGGCCCAAGCACTGGAGTTTTAGCTTCAGCATCAGTCCTTCCAATGAAGAGTCTGGACTGATCTCCTTCAGAATGGACTAGTTGCATCTCCTTGCAGTCCAAGGGACTCTCAAGAGTCTTCTCCAACACCACAGTTCAAAAGCATCAGTTCTTCGGTGCTCAGTTATCTTTATAGTCCAACTCTCACATCCATACATGACTACTGGAAAAAACATAACCTGGACTATGTGGACCTTTGTTGGCAAAGTAATGTCTTTGCTTCTAAGCAAGCTGTCTAGTTGGTCATAACTTTTCTTCCAAGGAGTAAGTGTCTTTTAATTTCATGGCTGCAGGCACCACCTGCAGTGATTTTGGAGCCCAAAAAAGTAAAGTCTATCACTTTTTCCATTGTTTCCCCATCTATTTGCCATGAAGTGATTGGATGCCATGATCTTCGTTTTCTGAATGTTGAGTTTTAAGCCAACTTTTTTCACTCTCCTCTTTTACTTTCATCAAGAGTCTCTTTAGTTCTTCTTCACTTTCTGCCATAACAGTGGTGTCATGTGCATATCTGAAGTTATTGATATTTCTCCCGGCAATCTTGATTCTAGCTTGTGCTTCCTCCAGCCCAGCATTTCTCGGATAAGTTACGTACTCTACATATAAGTTAAATAAGCAGGGTGACAACATACAGCCTTGACATACTCCTTTCCTGATTTGGAACCAGTTTGTTGTTCCATGTCCAGTTCTAACTGTTGCTTCTTGACCTGCATACAGATTTCTCAGTAGGCAGGTCAGGTGGTCTGGAATTCCCATCTCTTTAAGAATTGTCCAGTTTGTTGTGATCCACACAGTCAAAGGATTTGGCATAATCAATAAAGCAGAAGTAGATGTTTTTCTGGAACTCTCTTGCTTTTTCAATGATCCAACAGATGTTGACAATTTGATCTCTGGTTCTTCTGTTTTTTCTAAGTCCAGCTTGAACATCTGGAAGTTCACGGTTCACATACTGTTGAAGCCTGTTTGGAGAATTTTCAGCATTACCTTGCTAGTGTATGAGATGAGTGCAATTGTGCAGCAGTTTGAACATTCTTTGGCATTGCCTTTAGACTGGAATGAAAACTGACCTTTTCCAGACCTGTGGCCACTGCTGCATTTTCCAAATTTGCCAGCATATTGAGTGCAGCACTTTCACAGCATCATCTTTTAGGATTTGAAACAGCTCAAAAGGACAGGGAAAAAAATATACTCTCTAGACTCTCCAGAAAAAACATAACCTTATAGACCCATTTTACATTTATGACCTCAGAATTGAAAAATAAGAAATCTGTGCTATTTTAAGCCACTAAGTTTGTGATATTTTGTCCCAATAGCAATCAGAAACTAATACAAAGGGTAGATACAATGCAAATTTTCCACAAGTTAACAAATCCCCTTCCATAAAGTTTGCACATTTTGGTACTTTTACAAGCAACATGCCTATTTTTCAGCTCTGTCTCCAACAAAATGTGGTATCTAACTTTTGAAGTTTTGCTCGTAGAGTAGGTGACAAATTATTTATCTCAATAGTTTTAGTTCTCCAGTGAGGCTGATATAGATGGCATCTTTTGCTAAAACTATCTGTTAAATATTTTCTGCCTATCAACAAAGCAGAAACATACTGACACAGAGAACAGACACGTAGTTGCCAAGGCACGGTGAGGGGTGGGGTGGGTGGAGAGATGAACTGGCAGTTTGGGGTTGTATGTGTATGTGTACTCAGTTCATGCATGACTCTCTGCAACCCGATGGACTGTAGCCCACCAGTCTCCTCTATTTATAGATTTTTCCAGGCAAGAATACTGGAGTAGGTTGCCATTTCCTTCTCCAGGGAATCTTCCCAACCCAGGGAACGACCCCATGTCTCCTGCACTGGTAGGCAGATTCTTAACCACTGTGCTACCTATGAAGTCCAGTTTGCGGTTAGCAGATACAAAACCTATTACATACAGAATGGATGGACATGGTCCTACTGTATAGTACAGGGAACTATACCCAAAATCCTAGGATGTAATGTTAACAGAAAAGAATATAAAAAATAACATATATATATATATATATATATATATATATAACTGAGTCACTTTGCTGTACAGCAGAAACTGACACACTGTAAATCAACTGCACTTCAATAAAAACTTTTAAAATGAGATAAAATCTTTCCTAAACTTTTCTATGTTATTACTTTGCTTATAGGTTTTTTCCCTAAAATTTTCTATTTTATGGATCTTCTTTATAATATAAATTACAGATATTTTTCCCACTTGGTCATTTTTCTTTTTACATTGCTGACGATTTATTATCATGCTTAAACCTTTATTATTTGAATTTATTTTTACTTAATGTTCAAAGTTTTCCTCTTATATGTTTTACATATTCAGAAAACTTCAGCATGGCCTGAAGTTTAGTATGTCAATAATCCAATAAGACTGCTTCCTAATCTCAAGGGCCAAATGTAATGGTTAACTTGTTTTTCTTTCTTATTTCTGCACTGCTGCTGCTGCTAAATCACTTCAGTCGTGTCCGACTCTGTGTGACCCCATAGATGACAGCCCACCAGGCTCCCCCGCCCCTGGGATTCTCCAAGCAAGAACACTGGAGTGGGTTGCCATTTCCTTCTCCAATGCATGAAAGTGAAAAGTGAAAGTGAAGTCACTCAGTCGTGTTGACTCTCTGCAACCCCATGGACTGCAGCCTACCAGGCTCTTCCATCCATGGGATTTTCCAGGCAAAAATACTAGAGTGGGATGCCACTGCCTTCTATTTCTGCACAGATACTAAGAAAACTTCCAGTGTGAGAAAGACACAGAAGATGGCAAAATAAAATTCTAGGTAATGTAACACAATTTTAACAAACTTTAGTGCTTTACTTAAATTCATGAAAATAATTTAAAAATCCATAAATTTGCTGAGAATTACAAATTATTACATGAATACATTTTTTATCCCACATGTATTCTTCTGAATTTCACTTTTGAGAAATCTATACCTGTGTTTATAGCAAAATATTTTTTCTCTTTTTTTAAAGTTTAAGCTACTTCTTTACATTTTTTATATTATTTTCTACTATTGTTCATCACAGAATATTGAATTTAGTTCCCTGTGCTATACATTAGAATCTTGTCATTTAAGGCATTCTTTTAATTAAAACGTATTAAGAACCATTTCTGGGTACAATGAAGCAATAACACATAACTCAGTTACTACTAATTAGAATAGAAATTTAAGCAACTCAAAATATGGGACCTAAATAACTTAGGTAATTTTGTACAAAAAGTAGTTTGTTTACAATTTAAACATTGTGTTTACATTTTTTTAATTTTTATTTGGTTGCCCAAGGTCTTAGTTGCAGCAGGTGGGATTTAGCTCTCTATACCAGGGATTAAACCTGGGTCCCCTGCGTCAGGAGTGCGGAGTTCCCAACCACTGAACCACTAGGGAAGTTCCTTATGTCTCCTTTTTATACAAAGTTACTTTCAAATTTAAAGTTTCCAAAGAGTGTTGATACAGTTGTGGGGATTTCAAAAATCATTTGCAAATGTTATTTGATGATGAATCTTGCATTTAAGGCATTCTTTTAATTAAAACGTATTAAGAACCATTTCTGGGTACAATGAAGCAATAACACATAACTCAGTTACTACTAATTAGAATAGAAATTTAAGCAACTCAAAATATGGGACCTAAATAACTTAGGTAATTTTGTACAAAAAGTAGTTTGTTTACAATTTAAACATTGTGTTTACATTTTTTTAATTTTTATTTGGTTGCCCAAGGTCTTAGTTGCAGCAGGTGGGATTTAGCTCTCTATACCAGGGATTAAACCTGGGTCCCCTGCGTCAGGAGTGCGGAGTTCCCAACCACTGAACCACTAGGGAAGTTCCTTATGTCTCCTTTTTATACAAAGTTACTTTCAAATTTAAAGTTTCCAAAGAGTGTTGATACAGTTGTGGGGATTTCAAAAATCATTTGCAAATGTTATTTGATGATAAAGTTATATAGCTACATATGAAAGAAAAAAGACCTTTTTATGGTTCTTGGGAGTAAGCCTATGTTAGCCTTTGCATTGGGGCCTATTTTTACTAGGGTCTACTGAATGTTGGCCACCAGGCACTGAGAATAGTAAAGGGAGGCTTGACCCAGAACACAAGCAGCCGCATGGAGCATCCATCCACTCCTGTGACGTCAATGGTCATAAAGTGACCCTGAAGTCTGTGACCGGCCCCTTAGCACTTCTAGCTTCCTTCCTGACATTTCCGTTAGGATATCCCAAAAGAACTAAAATGTGAATTTTAATGCCCCTAAGCTGAATGCCTCATCTCTTCCTCCAAAACCCATAGCTCCTTCTGAATTCTGTTGCAATCCATGATCATTCTTTCATCTTTTGTCTCATCAATTTTACCTTGCGCTATTTTGCTTTTTCACACTAAATTAGCTATCAAGCACTTTTTCTTTGAAGTATGATTTACAATGTTGTGTTAGCTTCGGCGTACAGCAAAGTGACTCAGATATATGTATATATAATTTATAACCTCATAGGTTATTACAAAATACTGAATACAGTCCTCTGTGCTATACAGTAGTCACGTGTATCTTTTAATCCCAAATTCCTAATTTATCCCTTTCCCCTCTTTCCTCTTTGGTAACCATTAAGTTTGTTTTCTATGTCTGTGATGTTTTAATCTCCCTATGAAATATATTTCAAAAGCATAACAGCTTACAATTATCACTATTTCTATAATATTTTAAAGTATTTTAATTGTGAATTATTTGAAACATATTTAAAGTATCAGAAAATTAAATGATACCTAAAGATATTACCAGTTTGCATATTTGACTCAAATCACCTTTTTTTAAAAAAAGGAAAGAATTTACAGATTTTTGCCCATGCTAATTGAATCCAGGCCCCCTGCACTGAAAGTGCAGAGTCTTAACCACTGGACCGCCACGGAAGTTCCCACAACTCAAGTCTTATCTTATCTGTATACTCTTTATCTCCACAGAGATAACCACTAACGTTTTTATTGGAGTATAGTTGATTTCAAATGGGGCTGCAGTTTCAGCTGTACAGCAACTTGAATCAGTTATAAATATACATACATTCACTCTTTTTAAAATTCTTTTCCCATGTAGATCATTAAGAATTATCGAAAAGAGCTCCTGGTGCTATACAGTAGGTCCTTATTAATTCTCCATTTTACATATAGCAGTGTATACATGTCAGTCCCAATCTTGCAGTTTATCCCCTCACCCTGCCTCCCCACTGGTAACCGTTAAATTCAACCACTATCTTAAAGCTTTGTGTATTCTCCTCATGCATTTTTTGGCTTTCACATGTTCACTATCATATTCTAGAAATTTATATGAATATTATACTGCATGTATCATTCTAAAACCTACTTTTTTCACATATCTGAGATTCATGTTGATCATATTGATGCGGTTCATTTATTTTAGATGCTGCATAGTGGCCCCTTGTATGAACAAACCAGAGTTTATGTTCTCATTTTCCTATTGATTTACAGGATATTTCCTGCATATGCTATTACAAATAGTGATGTAAAGAAATCCTTGAACATGTCTCCTTGCACAGATGTATAAAAATTTCTTTAAAGCAGACACATTCGTATCAGAACTTAGCTAGAACTTAGTCATATGGCCACATCCACCTGCAAGAGAGAATGAGAAATCCAGTCTTTACTCTAGATGGCCATGTACCCAACAAAAAATTAGGGCTTCCATTTCCAAGGAAGAAGGGAAAAACAGATAGTATTGCGGAAAGCAACTAATAACCAACAGCTGTTGCCATTTTAAGTATTTCCAAATCTCTTTGCAAACTTCAAAGAGGTCATTCCAATTTATATTCCCATCAACAGTGACTAAGAGTTCCAATTTCCCCACATGTTCACCAATAACTTTGGCTATCAAATATATACCAATCTGACTGATATAAAATAGTATCTCCCTGTTGTTTCAATTTGCATTTCATTGATTACTACCAAGTATAAACACTATTAACCATTCTAGTTTCCTATTTTTTGAAATGACTATTCCATCATTTTTCTAGTTGGTTGCCTACAAATTAAAAAAAAACTTTTGGCAGCACTGGGCCTTTGCTGCTGCAGTGGGGCTTCTCTCTGCAGTGGTTTCTCTCATTACAGACCATGGGCTCTAAAGTGCACAGGCTCAGTAGCTGCAGTGCACAGGCCTGGCTGCCCCCAGCATGTGGAAATTTCCCAGACCAGGGATCAAACCTGTGTCCCCTGCATTGGCAGGAGGATTCCTAACCACTGGAGCACCATGGAGGTCCACCTACACATCTTTTATTGCAAGAATCTACACATATTCTTGATACTGATTTGCTTTGAAAATAATTTCAACCAATCTTTGGTGTGAGTATTCCATTTTTAGATGGTTATCTTCTATTATGAGACAATTTTAACTTTAAGGTAGCTATTGTAGAGACTGCAAGTTGTCCACCAAAATGCACTGTCTCTTCCACAATGATAGTGGGGGCAGATATGTCTACTCAGTTAAGCTGTATTTCCCAGCTTCCTTTGCAGCTTGGTGACTTAAGTTGCCAACAATGGAATGTACCTGGTAGTAATGTATTTGCTGCTGGGTATCAGCCTTAAAAATAACACACATTTTTGATCACTTGTCTCTTCAACTTCCTTGACACTGTCATGTTGAAGTTAAAATCTAGACCAACATTGCAAGCTATATGTTGAGCTACCCAACTAGTCTGGATCTCCATGAAGGCTTCATACAGCAAAGCCTATAAACCTACCCTGAACTATTGTATCAAAGAGAAATTAATTTGTCTTACTTGCTGCTGCATTTGGGGTATCTCTTTTTTTTTAAAAGATACCTGGCCAAATATGCCAAATACATTTAAGAAGAATTTCTTAGATAACAAACCATAACAAATCAACGTGCTGTGCTGTGCTTAGCTGCTCAGTTGTATCCAGCTCTTTGTGCTCCCATGGACTGTAGCCCTCCAGGCTCCTCTGTCTGTGGGCTTTTCCAGGCAAGACTACTGGAGTGGGTTGCCATGCCTTCCTCCGGGGGATCTTCCCAACCCAAGGGGGATCGAACCCAGGTCTCCTTCATTGCAGAAGGATTCTTTACCCACTGAGCCACCAAGGAAGCCCAACAAACCAATAGCAATTATTTTAGGCTGATTATTCTTTGTATATAATATAAAAAGTTCCTCTTGAGGAACTTTATAAAGTTCTTTTTATAAATAAGGAAAATTCTTCCTGAGTTTTTAAAATAAATTTCAAGTTCTGTTTTTCAAATACAGGCTTTCATACTAATATGTGGTTTGTGAATAGGTGCGGTAAGGACTTAACAGTTTTATATGAGATTGGCCGACTGTTTCAGCACTGCTTATTGAATCATCTCACTGATTTATAATCACCTCTGTTATTTACCAAATTAGCAGAGACACATGACAATTTTCTGTTCCATTCATCTGTGCTTATAATTTTGTGCCACTGTCACACTGCTATGATTACTAAAACTTTATACTAAATCTTAATAGTCAAGTAGACAAATCCCTCATTGTTTTTCAAACTTATCTTGGCAATGCTTGACATTTTACTCCTTCATTTAACTTTTAACATTCATCTATCAAATTATACACACACGTGCACATATACAACTATTAGGATTTATGACACAGATGCACTGAATTCATGAACTAACAGAGTAAGAAATTACATCATTACAAAACTGAGTCTTCCCACTCATGAGCATGTTACATCTCTGTATTACATACACCTTTATAATTTTCTCCATAAAGATCTTCAACATCTTCTGTTAGATATATTCCAAAGCCCCTTAGGTTTGGGGCCATTTCATATGGCATTTTTTTTTTAACTGCATGTTCAACTTTGTCTGTTGTTGGCATGTGGGAATATTGTCAGTCTTTTTACTACTTGGATTTAATACTTTGGAATTCCCTGGTGGCTCAGATGGTAAAGCATCTGCCTACAGTGCAGGAGACCCAGAATCAATCCCTGGGTCGGGAAGACCTCCTGGAGAAGGAAATGGCAACCCACTCCAGTATTCTTGCCTGGAAAATCCCATGGACAGAGGAGCCAGGTAGGCCACAGTCCATGGGGTCGCAAAAAAATCAGAGCGACCTCAACAACTGAGCAACTTCACTTCCTTCTTTTCTTGAATACTTACCCTATAGTCTACAATTTTTCAAAATTCTCATTAATTTTAATGTTTTTGATTTTTGTTCTTGACACACTATGCAGCTTGTGTGGAAGCTTAGTTTCCAGAGCAGGCATTGAAACTGCGCCCTCAGCAGTGAAAGCACAGAATTCCTAACCACTGGACCACCAGGGATTCCCCTAATGTCTTGGTCTTATTAGACATTCTATGTAGGTAATCATGGTGAATAATAACAACTTTAACTTTCTTGGAATTCCCTGGTGGCTCAGATGGTAAAGCATCTGCCTACAGTGCAGGAGACCCAGAATCAATCCCTGGGTCGGGAAGACCTCCTGGAGAAGGAAATGGCAACCCACTCCAGTATTCTTGCCTGGAAAATCCCATGGACGGAGGAGCCAGGTAGGCCACAGTCCATGGGGTCGCAAAAAAATCAGAGCGACCTCAACAACTGAGCAACTTCACTTCCTTCTTTTCTTGAATACTTACCCTATAGTCTACAATTTTTCAAAATTCTCATTAATTTTAATGTTTTTGATTTTTGTTCTTGACACACTATGCAGCTTGTGTGGAAGCTTAGTTTCCAGAGCAGGCATTGAAACTGCGCCCTCAGCAGTGAAAGCACAGAATTCCTAACCACTGGACCACCAGGGATTCCCCTAATGTCTTGGTCTTATTAGACATTCTATGTAGGTAATCATGGTGAATAATAACAACTTTAACTTTCTTTTTTAGTCTTCATGTTTTCGTTCCTTTTGCTTTTCTTATTGCTCTGGATAGACTCCTCAGTAAAATGTGGAACAGAATTTAGATAAGCATCCTAGTCTTGTTCCTGACTTAAAGGGGAACACTTTCTAATGCTTCTTTGTCATGTTAACAGAATTCTTTAATTGTTCCTACTTAGTAAACTTATGAGTATGTTTTAAATTTCATCAAAACTTTTTTCTGAATCTTTTAAGATGATTACATCATTTTTTTCCTCTAATGTTTGTGATAAATTATATCCTTCAATTTTTTACTGGAAGACCATCCTTGAATTCCTGCAATAAATCCTCTTTAAGATACTGGTTTTTAGACATGACACATTTGATCTGCTCATGCTTTATTTAGGATTTTTCCATTATAAACAAAGTGAAACTGGACGATAATTCTTATAATCCCTGTTAAATTTTACTACCCTCATCAAATGAGTTGGGAAACTGCCTTATTTTTTAAAATTTTATTAAAACTGCTGGCATACAATAGGAGTTTCCTGCTCCTTGAAAGTTAAAAGTCATCATGAGCCTTTAAAGGTTTAAAACCATCATCAGCCTGGTGTGCTCCACTACAGTGCAGGCATGCATGCTAAGTCATTTCAGTCATGTCTGACTCTTTAGCCCTCCAGGCTCCTCTGTCCATGGGATTCTCCAGCCAAGAATACTGGAGTAGGTTGCTGTGCCCTCTTTCAGGGGATCTTTCCAACCCAGGGATGGAACTCGAGTCTCTTATGTCTCCTGCAATGGCAGGTAAGTTCTTTACCAGGAGCGCCACCTGGGAAGCACCCCCACCATCCACTCTGGAAATTTTTTAAGTAAATAATTACATTTAATAGTTGCATGCTCATTTAAGTCTTCTCTTTCTTCTTAAAGCAATGAATCAGATAAAGAAAAGATGAGGCCCCAGTACCATCTTGAACAGAAATGGTGAGAACTGACAAGAACTGACATTATTACCTTGTTTCCCATCTCCAGGGGGAAGGTATTCAGTCTTTTCCTTCGAGTATTATATTAGCTGCAGCTATTTTAGTAAGTTTTAAAATGTGTAATTATTTTGGCTGTGCTGGGTCTTTGCTGCTGCCCAGCCTTTTCTCTAGTCGCAGCAAGTGGGGGTTACTCTTCATTGCATTGCGCAGGCTTCTTATTGCAGTGGCTTCTTTTGTTGCGGACCATGGGCACCGAGCTTCAGTGGTTGCGACACGTGGGCTCAATAGCTGCAGTTCCCAGGCTCTAGAGCACAGGCTCAATAGTTGCAGCCAAAGGCTGAGCTGCTCCGTGGCACGTGGGCTCTTCCTCGATCAGGGATCGAACTCAAGTATCCTGTGCTGGTGGGAGGCGGAGTCTTTAACCCTGAGCCATCAGGAAAGCCTCTAGCTGTGGTTTTTTCTATAGCTGTCTTTACCTAGTTGATTGGAGAAGGAAATGGCAACCCACTCCAGTGTTCTTGCCTGGAGAATCACAGGGACGGTGGAGCCTGGTGGGCTCCCGTCTGTGGGGTCACACAGAGTTGGACACGACTGAAGCAACTTAGCAGCAGCATCTAGTTGAGAAAGATGCCTCCTAAGTTTACTGAGAGTGTTTATCATGAACTACTCATATTTATTTTCTATACTATATTCTCTCAGTTGTGTTCCCATGATGTTTTAAACACCCAACACTAGTCATTATCATTATTATTTTATGCATGCAATAACTGTTTTAGTGTTCCCACATATTGATCACCAACTTCTTTATGCACCATTTCTTCTTGCCATCTACTCTTTTCCTTTGAGGTTTAACAGACTCCTTCTTCCTGCACCTCTTACAACTATTATGATTCTCCAAGATGAGTGGTAAATTCCCACACTTTTTTGTCTAAAAGTATTTTTTTAAGCCCACGCTTTTAAATAAGAGCTTTGCTGGGTATATGGCATTCTGAGTTATAGCTATGTTCTCTTGGAGCTTTCAAAATATTATTACTTTATCTTCAGATGTATCTTGTTAATGTTGAAAAGTATGCTGTTAACTTAAATGCTGTTTCTTTGTATATAATCTTTTACAGTTTCTGATGTTATCTTGCTCATCTTTGAAGACTCTAAAAGAATGTATTGGCATTTCTTTTAAGGTACATGCTATACTTTATAGTATTTAGTCATTCCCAGTGTTTTAGTATTACTTACCACGTATTGTTTAGGGCTTTCCTCATAGCTCAGTTGGTAAAGAATCTGCCTACAATGCAGGAGCCCTGGGTTCAATCCCTGGGTCAGAAAGATCCCCTGGAGAAAGAAATAGCAGCCTATTCCCAGTATTCTTGCCTAGAGAATCCCATGGACAGAGGAGCCTGGCTGGCTACAGTCCATGGGGTCACAATAGGCAAACGTGACTTAGTGACTAAACCACCACCACCACCTTGTATTGTTTAGTCATTTTACATAATTGCCTTGACTTCCCCATTAGAGAGCAAACTACCTGATGGTGTATAAAAGGCTGTGCATCTTTTCCTATAAAGCCATGCTCTCTTGTGGAATGGGGAGTGGCACAATTAAAAAAAAAAAAGAGAGAGAGATCAAAATGCCTTATCTGAGTTAGTAACAAAGGCCTGTTTCAGGGAGTGCCTAGATATCAATTTGTTGACAATTGGCTAATGTTTAAGTACAAACAGCAAGTGAGTACATTATCTTTGTATTGACCATCCTGTGCACAATTTATTGTTTGGCTTTCAACAGATGACTGGCATTCTTACTAAAAATTGTTTACACATCAAAAAGGCATTAACTAAGTTCAGCAAAGTTTTTATCTGCCAATATGGTCATTTATAGTGTGTATATAGATCTGCCTCTGAGTGAATAGTTGGGGAATAGTCCCAACTATTTCCTAAATGTATAGTCTAAGCTGCTTTCATCACTGGCATTCAAACACAGCTGAGCAATTTTTGAAAGAATAAGAAAACCACCACTAGAAATCTATTTACATGCAAGACTGAGAAGACTCCTGGAAGTAAACATTATCTTGAGCAAAGAGAAGATTAGGTAGCTTGATCTTGAAACAAAGTCTTGGGGCTCAGAGGAGATGAGTAATTGTGAATGCACCATAGTTTTTGAGACTGGTCAGGATTCTTAGCTGAGACTACTGTGGATTCAAATCTAGGTTCTAGGGAGACAGAGGGCTGTAAACACAAAAGGGAAATACCTTTTTCTATTAAAACCATTGACAGAACACACTGCAAACCATTCTGGAACCCTCTGACAGAGTGTATCACAGATAATCAACAATGAACACTGCAGAGGACTGGCCTGTCCACATCGCCAGTGCATTCCTCACCAACTATATTCCAGTGAATGCACACAGAAGAACCTGACAGGACGGGCAACAACCGGCAAAACTAGCAACCAAAACGCATGAAAAAATCCCACAGGAGGCAAGTCATCAGAGAGCTGAGAGAAAACACAGAATACTTTCAGCTACTAAATCTGGCAGCTTACCAGGCTTGTTATTGAAAATACCGACAGTACCTCTGGAGCACCCTAGAAACATCTGGATGGAATTTTACCAGGTGCATATAGCCCAGGAGCAGGGAGAACTCAACAGTAAGGTCAGACACAACTGAAGTGACTTAGCGTGCACGCACGCGACAGAAGCGCAAAGCCTCAAGTCAAGAATGTTGAGAGACTACTAGTCAGGAAAGTCAATTTGTAACATACTCCTCAAATCTGCAATGCAGTTGACTTCTGAATCACACTCACAATGATATGATATTTTTAAAATGAAGACACTTCTGATTTCATGAAAACATTTGACTATTTTAATAACTAAAAATGCCTACTCTTTCCTGCAGCTTACACATTTCAGCAGCTAGAACCCCTTCATGGATGACAGCCTTGTCATCATGAAGGGGTTTGCATGACTCAATGAATCTATGAGCCATGCCCTGCAGGACCACCCAGGCGGAGAGGCCGTAATGGAGAGTTATGACAAAACATGGTCCACTGGAGAAGAGAAGAGCAAACCACCCCAGTAGCCTCGCCCCGAGAATTCCACGAACAGTATGAAAAGGCAGAAAGATGTGACTCCGAGAGCAAACTTCGGGAGATAATGAAGGACAGGGAAGCCTGGCAAGCTGCAGTCCATGGGGTCACAAAGAGTTGGATACAACTTACCTACTAAACAACAACAGCTAGAAACAGAAGGCCTAAGAAATCTTTCATG
This sequence comes from Madoqua kirkii, assembly GCA_006408675.1. Classification (NCBI taxonomy): domain Eukaryota; kingdom Metazoa; phylum Chordata; class Mammalia; order Artiodactyla; family Bovidae; genus Madoqua; species Madoqua kirkii. Next base: position 26,686 of record SJYC01059777.1, read on the forward strand.
GAATGACAGCCAAGATGAAAAACGTCATCCAAGGAACCAAAGGACATAAGTTAACTCTAAAGTGAAACCCAATTTCAAAACAATATTTTTCATTTTACTATAAAACGGTCCATTGGACTTACCTTCCTCAGAGGTTCTCAGATTGTGTTAGCGCAACACCTTTTTCCAGGTTTCCTAGATAAGAGAATGAATACAAAAACTGAAATTATTTACTAGCCCATATCTCGAGTTAAAGCCCAGATCTCATCTCTCCTACCGTGGTGTTTTTGTTTTTGTTTTTGTTTTTTTGCCAGAAGCAGCACTTTCTTTCCAACTGAGAGGGTGGGGGGAGGGTGTCATAGCGTGTCATAGCAAAATGTTACAGCAGCAGAAACTTTGAATAGAGGCGGCTGAGAGAAGAGAGAAAAGGTGACTCCAAAATACTGCATTGAGTATTAACCCTGAACCAAACATACTCTGCAGAGCATCTGAACTTCTTTCCTTTTCGTGGACGAGACAAAAGCATTTCTAGAGGGTGCTGAGCACAGACTCAAAGGGAGCAGGCTAAGAAAGGGAGAGGGCTCCAGGAGGTGCCCAGTCATCTCCGAACAGTTTCCTTTCTACAATCCCGCAGCCAAAAATAACCCAACTCAAGGGAAACGTAGCTGTGCCAAGTACTTCAGGTATCAGTGAAATTTCCTCCCCTTTTTTATGAATTTGTATTATTTATACGACACTTGACACGTTTAAACACTTAACATAGCTCCTCTGTTTCAGGAAATATGGCTTGTTTAGCTGGTTGGGGGGGGAAAGCATATAATGAGGGAGTTAACAAGGGATGATATATTTTTTACAACATTCTTTAAAAACTGCAAAACCTCTTTAAACACCAGGAACAGCTTAAATAATTCACTCCAGGCCTGCGGGGGCCATGCGGACGGTTCCCTCTCTGGCCACGTTCTGCCCCGGGTTTTGGCCCGGACGGTGGCCCCGATGGGCGGCCCGGGGCGGCCATGTGTGGCCTTGAGGCCTCCTGGCCGCCTTCCCCTCGCCGCCGCCCACCCCCGGCGTTGGGGGCCCACGGTGGCGCAGGACGCCATGGACAGGTCGGACACCGGAAGATGGGCCCGCGCCCTTTGACCTTGGACGCACAGCACGCCGGGAGCAGGCGGAAGTGGGCCTCGAGCGGCCAGTCGCGGCCTGGAGTAGGGGCGTTCCAGGGGCGGCTGAGGGAGGCAGACGGTACCTGAGGTGTTCTGTCGCCGGCCTCACCCTGGGGACCGTTCCAGCCCTTGTGGAGGCCCCAGGAGGCCACGGCCCCGGGCCCTCAGTTCCCTCGGCTTCCCCCTCAGCGGGCGGGAAAGGGCGCTATACGGAGGAAGGGAGGCCCTGCGGCCGGCTCGGCGGACCCCTGGCCTTGGCCGTATGGTGCGCGGGGAAGGTGGACGCGAGCTGCGTCTTCCCGAGTCCCAGCACGCCCGGGGCCGGGAGCTGGGAAGCGGGGCCTGCGGACCCGGCCGGCCAGAAGGAAGGAGGGTGAACCGCGCCGCCGAGCGCCGCCCGGACTGCGCGGCTGCGGGGGCGGAGGGACGCACCTGCCTCCCGCCCACCTGGGCCCCGGGGCTGCCGCCGTCGCTCGCGGGCAGTCCTCGCGGAGGTAGTCGGGGCCTGAAACCGGAGCCTCGCAGTCTTCGAGTGCTGCCCTCCCTGGGGGGTGGGGGGCGACCCGGGTACCCTCGACTCCCTTTCTTGGCTCCCCAGGGCCGAGAGAGTTGGACGCTCTCAAGGAGGAAATCTCAATACTGGAATTCCTCCTGCTTTGCTCGCAGAGTTGAAAGCCCCGGAGGCCGTCGGTTCTGCAAAGAGGAGCAGTCGGGCGCGGGCGAGCAAGCAGCTGATGAAAATAATTGTCCTCGCACACAACCCTGGGCCCAGGGGCGCGTGCACGCGCGCGCGCACACACACAACTTGCCTCATCTAGCCGCCAACCTTAGTATTCTGGGCATGTGGTTTTCAAAAACTTGCTTGACACAATAACAAAGACATTTAAATGCCAGGACGCAGACTTCACTTTTTAACCTGCTGAGAGGAGCTACTTTCAAAGCTTCCCCACCGCGAATAAACTGACAAAAAATATGGGGTGCACTTATAAATTAAACACCTTACCCTCAAAGCAATGTGCGTTAATCAGGTTTCTAAGGCAATAGCCATCTCTGTCTTTTCCTATTCACCCAGATAATGCCCCAAGAAGGAACCCCTTTACACAAGAGAGAGCTGAGGGGGAAAAATGAATTATACCCATTGCTAGTAAAAATCACCTTAAATCAATAGAGCACCACTTGAACTTGAGTTTCCATTGTTTCACTGAATCATCAATGTTTTTAATTAAACAGCTACCCTTTCTGTTAAAACATTACATAAAAGGGTTAGATTTCTACTTTTGTCGAGCAGCTGGCGTTTGTTGGCTGTTGTGTTTGAGCAACAGACTGTTCAATAGAAGCGAGAAATAGCTCAACGCGCTCTTAATAGACCTGTTTCAACAATGTACCTTGAAAAGGAATACATTGTGTTATTGTGTTAGTTTGCTACAAACCTATTAAAAGAAAAATAGCATCCATCAGGTCTAACAAAACGCATTTGTATTATCCGTACTTATCTGCTTCAAATACGCCTCTTGGCACTGTGTCTAGAATTCAACTAAATCATCAAGAGCTGGATGGAAGAACACATACCAGTTAGGTAATGACACACAGGGCTAAAAATAATGTTAAAGGAAAGTCTAAGCGGACGACAATCGCCACTTTTTATCACGAGAAATAGAGGCAGCTCTACTTCAATTGAAAATATATTGCAAAAGCATGGAATCCTATGACAAAAACAATTTTTAAAATATTTCTAGCATGGGAATATTGATTCAAATCCTATATTTGGAACGAATCTGATACACTTTCGATAGCAATTTGTTTCAGAGGAGGATTCAGGGCAGAAGCGATGCATTTTTAAAGCAGAGTTAAATAGCGCTCAAAGCGCGGGGTTCTTAAGGGAAATGCGTGAAACAAACAAATCGAAAGCAAGGGTTCCAGCCAAGAGGTTGGGGAACAACGCTGTCTAGCAGTAAGGAAGGAAGTGTTTCTGGAAAGTGCTCTCTTTAAAATGATTTTTAACTTAGGTTATTGCATTTTAAACACAAAACGAAACTTGAAGCAAAGAAACAAGCGGCTTTGCCGCTATGAGACAAGACACCGTGGTGTGTTTCAGGAAGGGCTGCCACTTGGACCACAAATCTTAGGAAAACCGAGCTGCAAATGATGAAGCTAATTTACGTCTGAGATCCACTTAGCAGAAAAGACACCCAAACTAGCATCTGTCACAGGGAGACATCTTTTGCTCCCAGGAAAGGCAATCGATTCAGTTTCCAACCTCAGAGTGCCCAACATTCACTTTCAAGTGCAAAATTGTTAAGGGCATGGAGAATAGTACACTGTCTACAACTGAACTCAGTTGTCCATAGAAGAGAACCTACACAGATTACAATAGCATGCTATGCAAGATGTCTGTGTTAAATAGATGAGGCAATACATTTTGCCCAATAAATTGTTTTTGCATTTCTAAATTAGTTAATTATCAGAAGAAGAATTAGAAACATGTCACCCTGAAACTTTGGATCAGTGTTTTGCCATCCTGTGAAATAGCTGCATTAGACATTTCTGGAAAGCATTTGAAGTCAAATGGCTGGCATGACTTCTCTCTGCAGTTAAGATCATTTTTTCCTCAAAAAGGGCGTGTATATGTATGTGCCAGGAGGTGCCTGAGATGTGTTTGATTTATACTTTAAGACTTTTCACTGATAGTGTCTCCTCCTAGACCAAATCAATTTTTGAACTAATTCTTTAGAGTTAAAAAAATAGAAATGACTTCATAAACCTCAACCTGCATACTATGAAATTAGTCTCACATAAGATTGACAGAAGATTTGACAATTTCAAGGTGAGATTTTCCGATGTATCAAATAATCTACCAAAGATAAAAGACATTCACAATAAATCGGTTTGCCCATGACATGAAGTGTTGTTACTAAGACTTTATAAAAAGTCTTTGATTTTTCATATAGAACTTAAAAAAAAAAATTTGCATGACAAAAATCAAGCTATCTAGGGGAGAATATTCAGTGATTTTAATTTGGAAAGACTGTTCAAATAAACAAAGAATCACTAAAGAGATCACTTGAAAACCCGACAGAGGAAGAAATGTATCTTGGAGGCAGACTGTAATTTGATTCCTTATTTTGTTATTGGTCTTGAAAATCCTTGATTCTCCACTCTTGCAAAAAATTTTCAATAATACATGAAGTCTAAATATTTTCATTTATCTAAAGTAAAAAAAAATCTAAATAGTTTGTACTATAATTGCCTCCCCATGAAGAATAGAAAGAAGATCATATATAGATTATTTTCCATATGCCCTGCAAATTCTTTCTCAAAGGAGACCTCTATACTATTCATTTATCACTCATATCTGGAAGACTTTTGACCAATCAAATCTTTTAAAAAATCTTTACTACCCTTCATCTTAAGCAGCATCTAATTTGAAAGATTCTGTAACATACATTTCCAAAGCGTCTCCTCTTTTCAGTTTCTCGATCTGCCTTAGATAGGTAAATGAATATCATTTCAGATTTCCTTTTAGCTTCTCTTGCCCTTTAGAAGCATGGATAGTAAAAGAGGTTAACATTTTTGAAACAGTTCTACCACACACAGTTATTTCAATGCCATTCTCTGGTGTTGTGTCTGAAAAACGGGTGGCCGAGCCCGCTGCCCGAAGCGCCAGACTTTCAGCCGGATCCACCCCTGGGCAAAGTCATCAGAGGGAAAAGATTCAGCTTCCAAACTTGATTAAAAACAGCCTAACAGTCTCCGCCACGCTAAAGAACTGTGAGACTTGGGGAAGCTGAGTAAACTGCCTATCAGAAGTGGTGGCTAAGGTCGAGATCCTGTTCAGCTGGTTACTGAGAGAAGCAAAAAAAAAAAAAAAAAAGCAGTGGATAGTGAACTGCAGAAGGACAACTTGTCCTCAGATTTGACATCGACTTTATCCAGTTTAGGTGCTGACAAACAACGATTCTACCTGGTAATTGTTCACCTTCATTTGAAGGGGAAAAGAAAACACAAGCACATACCAAAGACCCACTGAGATGCTGGGAAAATGTTAACTTGTTTCTGAAATACCCCCCTCCTTTTTTTTTTTTTTTTGCTTCCTTTTGGCAAATGCTTCAAAATATCCTTCTGCCCCTGAAGTTATATTCTGGGAGACAAAATTAAAAGAAAAATACCAAGATGGGAAACTGAACCAGAAATGAGGAGCGTGTGGGTTGGTGAATAAAATAGATGCCTGTCAGCATCTTCTTAAGGGTCTGTTGTCTTTGTTGTTTTTAATATGTGACATTTGTACAGAGAAAAACTAAAGACATCCAAACAAGAGTCCAAACATGAAGAGAAGAGAGAGGTTTCCTGATGTGTTTCAGTAGTAAAATGAAAATTGTGTCTGTAGGTGCCTGTGTGTTCTTGGATTTGAAATTTTATTCCAGAAAGTGGTGCAATTTGTTAGCTTTTTTGTGTGTGTGGGCACCGGAGGAGGAGGAAAATATGATACATTTGGGGATTTTTTCAGTAAAGCTGTGTTTAGTTTTAATTTTCCTGTATTTTAAAATAAACACATTGACCAAAGCATGTTTGATCTCTGCAAGAAGGAAATATACATTGTGAAGGAATGTGCAGCAGTTGGGTATGAAAATGGGGTTGTGACTCACAGCTGCAGGCAGAAAAAAAAAAGGCGTCGTAGTGTCAGCCAGAGGTGTTCAGTCTAATAATTCAAGCTGTAAACTGTATCCCCTAAAATTACCTACATAATAAATCACTGTGTGAAGGAAAAAAAGTTTGGACTGAAAAGTGTAAGTGAAACAGAATCCTCAGGAGACTTCAACACTGGGACCTACTGGCAATGATGTGAAATATGGGTTTAGTTTGTCCAGAACTTTGAGAATCAGAATAACACTGGAAATTACTCTAGGGTAGCTGATTGTTTTTTCTTTTTGTCTTCATTTTCACATTTCTACATAGTCCGTTATAGAAATGGGCTTGCACTTTTTTTTTTCTCGCCTGATCACAAAGCTGAAGCTGCTTTATGGAATTTCCAGTCAATTTATACAGCTTCAGGAGAAAACTCAATTCAAGAAAGGGTTTTATTTTCAGAAAAAAAAAAAAAGTCTAATCTAACTAAGTTATCAAATACATATCAAGAAAAGAGGCAGAAATCTCTGGAAATTACCTGAGGTTCCCATCTCAGATTTCACTATTGCTTATAGGTACCAAAGAAAAGTACTACTTTTATGCAGTCTAATCGACTCACTTGCCTAGGAATTCACTAGATTGAAACAGTTAGTTCAATTTATACAGCTTCAGGAGAAAACTCAATTCAAGAAAGGGTTTTATTTTCAGAAAAAAAAAAAAAAGTCTAATCTAACTAAGTTATCAAATACATATCAAGAAAAGAGGCAGAAATCTCTGGAAATTACCTGAGGTTCCCATCTCAGATTTCACTATTGCTTATAGGTACCAAAGAAAAGTACTACTTTTATGCAGTCTAATCGACTCACTTGCCTAGGAATTCACTAGATTGAAACAGTTAGACGCTGTGGTTGGCAAAGCCAGTGTCAAACCCTGGAGACTTGAGAAAAGGGAACCTTTGGGGTGGAAGGCACCCATTTGGATTAACAAGGGGGCTCAGTGCCTGGAGAAAAGATGCAATTGTCAAGAGGAAGTTTAAAGGCCAAGGACACATGAAGTCTTTGAAACAATAAGGGTGAGGAAGTCAAGAAGCTGGCTCACCAAAACCACACTGAAACAATTTCTTTTATAGGCTCCTCTACATTCCAGAATTAGCTAGCAGCAGAAGCCCCTCGCTGGGAACCCGGACTCTGGGCTCTTGCACTCGGCCCTGTGAGAGGGAAAAAAGTCAAGTTGACATGGGTCTCTTTCGCCTTGGCAATTCAAATGAAAATATAAGGAGGGCAGAGGGAGGAGACAAAAGGAAGCTCAGAAAGACCGATTCTGAAGTCTGCAATAAAGATTAACCGGAAAAAAAAATTTTTTTTTAAGGAAGTCCAGAGCAATTAAAACTCCTACCCCAGCTCATTAGTATTCATGACCGAATGTCCAGCTTTTCTGTTTATCTTTCTCCCAGGATCAATATCCGAGCAGCGTGGGCTTGGGAGGAGCCCAAGCCCGGCCCTTCGAGCGCCTGACCTTTCTCGCCCTCCATACAGGTCAGAGCATCTTCAGAACCGCCCGGCCAGCGCCTCGCCCCTGCTCATTAAAGCCACCATTCATCTGCCAGCGACGAGCGGGAGGGGGGGACAGGCCCGG
>SJYC01059786.1:0-20794 GCA_006408675.1 Madoqua kirkii
GAAACACTTGTGGCTGCCTCTGCCCGAGTCTGGGAATGCAGCCTTCTTAGTCCTACCTTCTGTTTTCTGAAACATGTAGGTAGAAAGAGGTGATTTTTTTTTTTTTTTTTTTTCTTTTTGAAAGTTCTTTCATTCTTTTCCTCGGTGTTAAAATGCATATAATATTTCTGAGTAAACCTCCCTCGGTGGTGTTTTTAGAGAAAGGACCATAGTAATAAAAATATTCTACATCGCTGTTACTATATTTACCTAACACTCTTAAGCCTTGCACATGTATGAATTGATTTGATGAACAAACTGCCTCTCTAAAGTACAATGGGTGAGATTTGTTTACTCTTGTTTCAGAGGTGAACAAATTGACTCATAAGGTTAAGCTCACACAGTAGTAAGTGGAAAGCCCAAATGAGTTCAAGTTCACTTTTTTTTTAACCAAAACATAATGCATATAATTTTTTTTAAAAGAAAGTGATAGTGATAGGCGATTTGGTGACCAGATCTCTCACATTTTCTGATATAACAGAATCGCTGTATTAGCATAGTCCCATCCACTGCTCTCCTTCAAAAAAGCATCCTTCTTTACACATATGAATGAACAGAAAAAATGGATCTTTGCCCAAACTTCTTCCTAAGCAGCACTCTGGCTATGGTGTATCTTCTTTAATGTGCAATATAATCTAATCCTTCCACCAAGAAGGCTCTCATCATCTTTTCCATAGAAATGCACCTTATCTCAGAAGTCAGCCTTTCCATCATCTCTGTCTCTAGTCGTGTGAAGTGAGTGGCCAGACCTAGGAGCCACTGTAGCCATATGCTTTACTTAATATAACTCATTTAAATCCGTGGCGAGGACATGAAGCAAATGCTTTCATTATCTCCATGTAACAGATGAGGAAACTGAAGCACAGAGAGATTAAGAAACGAGTTGAAAGTGACACAGTTGGAAATAGCTGAGCTGGGATTTGGACCTCTAGACTCTCTAGAGTCTACTTTAGACTCTAGAGTCTGTGTTCCTGACCCTTACATGATACTGCCTTTCGACCCTTAGACAGTTACGCATCTTGTATGCATTATCTTACAAGGCGATGAATGCCCTTTATCACACGATGCTATATCATCTCCTTGAGTGTGTTTCCTATTATGTCTAAGGTGTGTAAATCACATTTTCATCCTTCTCAAGCTGCTTGAGTCGGGTGACTGTGTGCCATCAGTTTTAAACGTCATGTAGTATGTGTTGCTTATACAATGTACATACTTGATAAACATATTTTTCAAATCAAGCTTTAATCAGCTGGAAAATGATTTCTTCTCCAAGTATTGAATAGAAACTACGCAACAAGCACTATTTGGCCTTGGTGAGCAAGTCAGAAAAGATTTTTCCTCTTAAGAAACTTAATTTTAATGGAAACAGATGGTAAACAAACAGATACAGTAAGAAAACTCTGGCATCATCAACTCAATGGACATGAGTCTGAGCAAACTCCGGGAGACAGTGAAGGACAGGGAAGCCTGGCATGCTGCAGTCCCTTGGATCGAAAAGAGTCAGACACAACTGAGCGACTGAACAACAAATCAGAGAGTCCCTTTGGAAAACAAACATGGGCTATGATAGGGAGTGAGAGGGGTGGAGGTACTACTTCAGGATGGATGATCAGAAAGACCTCTGGGAAAATAAGGCCTAAGGTGGGCTCTGGAGGCCAAAGAGTGAGCTGTGCAGAGACAAGAGGAAGGGCATTCCAGGCCAAGGGAGTAGCTTGTGCAAAGGCCCTGGGGAAGGAAGGAGATTGGTGCCTGCTTCTTTTAGCAATTTGCAGGATTTCTCAACCTCAGCACTTGTCAGCTTGGGCTGGTACAACAAAATAGCAAATGTTCATGGTGGTTTAAACAACGAGTAGTTATTTCTCACAGTTCTGAAGGCTGAGAAGTCCCAAGACCAAGGTCCGGGCAGATTTGGTATCTGTTGAAGTCCTCTTCCTGGTTTGCAAAAAATGTCCTTTTGCTGCCATGTCTTCACATGGCAGAGAGTCTCTTCTTCCGTATGGGAACAGATTTCATCATGGGGGCCTCACCTTCATGACCTCATTTAAGCCTAGTTATATCCCAAAGGCCCTACTTCCAAATATCATGGCCCTGGGGATCAGGACTTCAGCATATGGACTTGGGGGCAGACAAATATTCAGTCCACAGCAAGGCTGTTGACACTTTTGGCCCAGATAATTCTTTGTCTGGGGGTTTTCCTGTGCCTTGTGGGACATTTAGGAGTCTCCTGGCATCCCCCAGCCCAGCCTCTACACATTAGAGGCCAGTAGTCCCCTCCTCCCCTCTAAACTGTGCCAATCAGAATGTCTTAAGAGAGAGACCTCCCTGGTGGTCCAGTGGCTAAGACTCTGTGCTCCCAACGCAGGGGGCCCGGGTTCCATCCCTGATCACAGAACTAGATCCTGCCTACTACAACTGAGGGTTTGCCTGCCGCGACTAAAAGATCCTGCGTGCCACAGTGAAGATGGAGGATCCCGTGTGCTGCAGCTAAGACCTGGCACAGCCAAGTAAATAAACAAAAAAATAAAGGCTTTAGCTGGTTTGTGACAGGTCATTAACGTGGAGGTACCTGCTAGAGAGAGGCTTCCCTGGTGGCTCCGTGGTAAAGAATCCACCTGCCAATGCAAGAGACGAGGCTTCAATCCCTGGAGCAAGAAGATCCCCAGGAGTAGGAAATGGCAACCCGCTCCAGTATTTCTGTCTGGAATATCCCATGGACAGAGGAGCCTGGCGGGCTATACTCCATGGGGTTGCCAAAGAGTAGGTCACGACTTGGCAACTAAACATCAGTAAGAGGAGGGGAGGCAGACCTTGACAAGAAGTAGAAGCCTCAATGGGAAGATCAGGGCTTTCTATCCGCCAGCTTGCACTTTCTCATTGAAGCTTGAAGGTGAGGAGAGGCCTAAGAGTGGAGGAGGAGACTGGAGGAAGTGTGAAGCAGTCATTTGGAGAGTGGGAAGGTGGAAAAGCCAGGGAAGTATATTAGGACTGATGAGTGAAGTGAAAGTCACTCAGTCGTGTCCGACTCTTTGGCACCCCATGGATTATACAGTCCACGGAATTCTCTAGGCCAGAATACTGGAGTGGGTAGCCTGTTCCCTTCTCCAGGGGATTTTCCTGACCCAGGAATAGCTGGTGTCAATTGTCCACTAGCTATCTGTGTACTTGAAATTGAAGTGACACCAGCCAACAACTCTGAATTTTTTAAAAAAATTCTTTATTGTGGTAAAATGTCTATGACACAAAACTTACCATTTTAACTACTTTCAAGTAGAATTAAGTCCATTCAGATTGTGGTGCAGCCATCTCCACCATCCTTCTCCAGAGTTTGTTTGTTGTCTTACATTGACACTCTGCATCATGAACCGCTAACTCCTGATTACCCCTCCTCCCAGCCCCTGGGAACCACAGCAGATGTGTTTCACCCCAGCGGTGTTCGGATGTAGACAAGGAGCGGGTGAATGGTTGAGACACACAGCCTTGGAGATCAAAAGGAGAGGAAGGGAGTTAGAGGTGCTTGCAAAATGAGAGTTACAATGGGGCACCCCGTAACTCAGGCTCGATGAGCCAGGAGGTTGGAGGGGGTCATGAAGAGTGACCGATGGGTGTCTTTGGAGCCCCCGAGATGCTGCCATCTTCCTTCTCTTCCTTCCTCGTTATGGCAGGAGTCAAACCTCACTTCACATTGAGTCATTCATATGGTTCCCTACTGCGCTTCTCATCCTGGAGAATGTTCTTCAGAAGAACCCAGAATGAGTCACCAGTTGAGTCACCTGGCATGATCCTTTCCCTCTGCACATCGCAGGGCCCTGGGATACATGCACCCAGTGAAGTAAGGGGAGAGGCATATGGTGTTTATTTGGGGAAAGAGGTACATGTTCTATGAATAGCCCAGCAATGCGAACAGGCAGGCTGACAGATGATTCCGCTTTATCTGATCACACAATATGGGCATCCACACTGTGAAATCCCCTGAAGCTTCGGGAACTTGCAAAACGTCCTCCTTGCTTTCTGCCTCTCAGCCCTTGCTTTCCCCTTCACAGCTGAAGTAGAGGCGGAAAGGCCCTTTCTCGAGTGCTCTGGGCTCTACTTAGACATTTCCTCTGAGCTCACCTCTTTGGTGCTCTTCATATTTAGTGCTGGGCTCTCTTCTACATTGCTGATGAGCTTGTCTCTTCTTCAAAACATGGTGGTTGTCCTTCTGCTGCGTTTTCTGATGTCGTCCATACATTTGGGGTGGGAGCGTGCTCAGTCCCTTCAGCTGTATCCGACTCTGTGTGACCCCAGGGACTGGAGCCCGCCAGACTTCTCTGTGCATGGGATTCTCCAGGCAAGAATACTGGAGCGGGTCGCCATGCCCTCCTCCAGGGGATCTTCCCTCCCAGGGATGGAACCTGCGTCTCTTATATCTCCTGCATTGGAAGGTGGATTCTTTACCACTAGCCCACCTGGGCGGCGGGAGGGCTATTCATTCTGTTCCTAAAAGGGGGCACTTACACTGGGTATGAGGCTACACCTTAGAGGGGAGCAGTGCCCCAGGCTGCCTCTCAGTGCGCAGATGCCCCTGGGGAGAAGACGGAAAGCCACAGAGGCTGGGTTTTCCATGATGGAAGAAGCCGAGGCAGGTCACATCTTATATGGTGATGCTGGGTTAACTGTTTGATAGATAGGTCTAATTTCACACGAGCTATGTTTCTAGTAATACTTCAGAAGATGAAGGGAGTTCTCTAGTGGCCTAGTGGTTAGCATTCTGGGCTTAAACTGCGATAACCCGGGTTCAGTCTCTGGTTGGGGAACTGAGATCCTGCAAGCCAAGGTTAAAGAAGAAAAAGTGATGTAGGAGAGCATCAGAATGCACTAGAGTGACCCCGCAGACCCACCCTGAATTGTGTATATGGGGTGCAGAACTTTCTGTGATGATGGTGGTGGTCAGTGCAACAGAGGCACTGACGTCTTAATTTTATTTAAATTGAATTTAAATGGACACATGGGCATAGTGGCTGACATTGGTGGACAGTGGAGCTTGTGTGTGCGTGTGTATATATGCTAAGTCCTTCAGTCGTGTCCTATTCATTGTGACTCTACGGACTGCAGCCCGCCAGGCTCCTCTGTCCAGGGGGTTCTCCAGGCAAGAATACTGGAGTGGGTTGCCATGCCCTCCTCCAGGGGATCTTCCGGACCCAGGGGCTGAACCCAGGTCTCTTACATGGGCAGGCAAGTTCTTTACCACTAGCGACCCCGGAAAGCCCACGGGGGCTTATAGTGGAGATCAACTTACTAAAAAGTTACAAGCTTTTCAGTTAACATAATTTCAATTAGATTTACCCAATATCTAAATTATTATGATTGTCTTTGGCTGTGAGTAATAGGCTGGCTGAATAGCTGGCTAAAGAGAAGGGCTGATGGGCAGTGGGGGACTGGAAATGGAGATGGAAAATGAACCAAGGACAAACAAAAAGCTTTGCAAAGTCAAAATGGTACAACTCCTGGAGCAGAGAAGTCAGCAAGATAGACCACAGTTATGTATGTTATTACCCTTCAACCCAACAATTCCACTTCTAGGAATCAACCTCACTCCGGATCAGGAATAAATAAAAAATGACTCATGTAAAAGATTATTCACTGCAGTGTTACTGATGATTAAAGAAACTGGAAATAACCCAAATGTCCATCAATAAGGGGCTGTTTGGATAGTTCATAATGCGCTGTGCTGTGCTAAGTTGCTTCAGTCGTGTCTGATTCTTAGCGACCCCATGGACTGCAGCCTACCAGGCTTCTCCATCCATGGGATTTTCCAGGCAAGAGTACTGGAGTGGGGTGCCATTGCCTTCTCCAAAATCAACTCTACGTCAATACAATTTTTTAAGTGTTTTAAGAAAATTAAATCCTGGGTTTGTTTAATTAATTATTATTATTTAAAAAAATTTTTTTGACCCTACCCCACATCATATGAGATCTAAGTTCCCCAGGTAGGGATTGAACTCACACCTCGTACGCTGGAAGCCAGTCTCAAGCACTGGATGTCAGGGAAAAATCCCAAAACTTTTTAAATTACAAGAAAAAAATAGTTTGGCAATGCATTAAAATAAAAAGCATTTTAGCAATGCACGAAATTATTTTTTCACTTAAAAAATTAGTCGACTTCATTTTTTAGAGAAGTTTGAGACCCACAGCCAAGCTGAGGGGAAAGTAAGGAGGGTTCTCCTGTTACGCTCCGCCCTCCCCCACCCTCAGCCGCCTGCTCCGGACTTGCTGGCGTATTTGTTATAACTAATGAACCAACACTGACACATCATTATCACCCCAAGTCCCCAGGGCAGGAGACTTACTGAGGGTTCACTCTTGCTGCTGTTTCATTCTCTGCACTTTGACGATTGTATAATGACACAGAAGCCCCGCGATGGGATCATTCGGAACAGTCGCGCTGCTCCAGAAATCCTCGGGGCTCCGCCTTTCCATCCCTCTCTCCTTTCCTAGCTCTTTTGCACTGTCTGCTGGTGATGGTTTTGGCTGTCACAGCTGGGGGTGTAGGTGTTCCTGGCATCTCGGTGTAGAAGCCAGGGATACTGAGAAACACGTTCTATAAGGCATGGAACAGCCCCGCGACAAGAAATTATCTGACTCAGACATGGCAATAGTACCGAGGTTGAGAAATCCTGTGGCCGAAGCTAAGCAGGAACTTCTTTAATCCATGACTGTGTAGGGTGCATGGGCTTCACTGGTGGCTCAGGGGTACAGAATCCGCCTGTCAATACAAGAGGCTCTCACAGCCAAGCTGAGGGGAAAGTAAGGAGGGTTCTCCTGTTACGCTCCGCCCTCCCCCACCCTCAGCCGCCTGCTCCGGACTTGCTGGCGTATTTGTTATAACTAATGAACCAACACTGACACATCATTATCACCCCAAGTCCCCAGGGCAGGAGACTTACTGAGGGTTCACTCTTGCTGCTGTTTCATTCTCTGCACTTTGACGATTGTATAATGACACAGAAGCCCCGCGATGGGATCATTCGGAACAGTCGCGCTGCTCCAGAAATCCTCGGGGCTCCGCCTTTCCATCCCTCTCTCCTTTCCTAGCTCTTTTGCACTGTCTGCTGGTGATGGTTTTGGCTGTCACAGCTGGGGGTGTAGGTGTTCCTGGCATCTCGGTGTAGAAGCCAGGGATACTGAGAAACACGTTCTATAAGGCATGGAACAGCCCCGCGACAAGAAATTATCTGACTCAGACATGGCAATAGTACCGAGGTTGAGAAATCCTGTGGCCGAAGCTAAGCAGGAACTTCTTTAATCCATGACTGTGTAGGGTGCATGGGCTTCACTGGTGGCTCAGGGGTACAGAATCCGCCTGTCAATACAAGAGGCTCGGGTTTGATCCCTGGGTCAGAAAGATCCCCTGGAGAAGGAAATGGCAACCCATTCCAGTATTCTTGCCTGGAGAATCCACATGGACGGAGGAGCCTGATGGGCTACAGTCCATGGGGTTGCAAAGAGTCAGACATAACCTTTCAACTAAACAACCACAGCGATGTAGGGTACATAGTACATACTCAGGAAATACTAAATAAGTAAATGAAATGTTTGAATAACCCAAGAGAGCTACTTCTGAGTATACACAAAGGAAACATTGTCTTATTAAATTCAGGTCCTGTGATTGTTGTTTGGTGGGGTGGTCTGGCCAGGAAAGGGCATTTTGACAAGGAGAATGCCGTTTTCTTTAATGGCCGTGCACAGAGTCTGTGCGATAGAGTTCATGCAAACGTGTGGTGGTCCGTCGGCAGGTGTGAGTTCTGTGACACTGGGCAACAGCTGGTCTGTACTGTTAATCTGTAAGACAGAGAAGTCCCGGGGAAGCATTTAGCACAGAAGCAGCACTTCCCTCCTTTGTTTTATGAAACAGCCGAGAGATTCAGAAATGAAGAAAGGCGAGGGTGGCCGGTTCCTAAACACCACTTGAAAGTGCATTTTGTGTGCCCCTGGAGAGTTTTTAATACAGTGTCTGGAGGAACTGCCAGGGAGATAACAGAAGCAAAAGACTTTTGATATTTAGCTTGAAACAAAGCACAGAGACGTGAGATTCAAAACTAACGAAGCGAGGACTTTCAAAAAAGAAACCGGGGCTGCATTTCCTGGTTATTGCTCTCAAATCGATCGAGATTTGATTACCTGGCATCATAGGTAACCACTGGCACCCCGGTGCCTCAGCTGTACCAGGAGACCAGGTACTTCATGCCACAGTCCCTCCTTTGGAGACAATCTCAGGGGAACTGAACCTTCCTTGGACCTGGTCAACCTCCTGTATTCCCAAATCGGTCTTGCATGGCGCATGCCACCCTTGACCTTGACAACACAGAGTGCCTCTCAGCCTCCTCTTCTGCAGACATGCATGCCCGCCAGAGCAGGGCGGGTCGCCCAAGTCCATACCAAAAAGAGGGAGATTACCTCCAAGCTCCGGGAGCTCATGGGGAGCAAAGGAGACTGTATGAGGATGAACTATGGGAGCCACATGAAAACAGGCTGATTTTTCTAACAGTATTTTCTAAGTGCTCTGAGAACACGTGTGTGTGTGCGTGTGTGTAGTTGCTCAGTCGTGTCCGACTCTCTGCAACCACATGGACTGTAGCCTGCCAAGCTCCTCTGTCCCTGGGATTCTCCAGGCAAGAATACTGGAGTGGGGTGCCATCTGAGAACACTGACGGTGGAGGGGGTTTTTTGGGGGGCGGGCACCTCTACCTGGGCTATCAGAGGATGCTTGGGAGAGAAGGTGACTTTTCATCTGGGTCTTAAACATTGAATAAGAATGGAAATGGGAGGGTAGGGGAAACATCCCAGGCAGGAGGAGCACAGAGGAAAATCTGAGGGGTTGTAAATGGGCTTATTGTGTTTGAGGGTAAGACAGTCAGTGGGATGGGGGTTAGTGGCAGAGGGAGTAAGCTGGAGCTTGACTGTAGAAGACGCTCATTAAATGGCAAAGCTAGCTGGCAGGGGTGCGCAGTTGCTCAACTCCAGGGGGCGCTATTTCCAGCACATTGTGAGGCTGTACCCATGGGCTCAGCTAATGGTTGCTGGGTGATTTCTTCTAGAAGGTTCACTGAGAGCTCTGATTATCGTTTATATTATTTGATTCTCACTACCCCACGAGGAAAGTTTTATTTCCATTGCCAGTTTACAGATGGGAGGCTGAGGCACACACAGGTAAACCTGTGCAGCTATGAAGCAGTAGGATTGGGGTTTTGATTCTGTTTGCTTCTACACCCAAGGCAGAGCGGTTCCTAAGCTTTGTCACTGCTGGCGCTCACAGGAAGTGACGTTTCAGGACCCAGTAGGGTAAATGACGAGGCTGCTCACCATCTGAAAGGCCCTGGCCCAGGGACTGCTGTGAGCCGGGCTGCAACCTGGCCAGCCTGATGGCTGAGGGGACACCCGCACCCATTTCTGCAGCCCCGCGGGCGGCAGGTGGATCTCAGGTCTGGAGAGGACACCTGAGGTCGCTTTCCTAGACAAATTCGGGTTATATTCTGATTAAGCTCTCAAAGAGGGCATGGGGGTGGGGGGAATCCTGTTGGCTTCAGGCTTCTAGGTGGTTGGTTCTCAGTTTTGTAGTTTTATAGATCAAGGGCAAAATGGTGGTGGAAAAGCTGGGGTCTGGAGACAGACAAGTCCAGTCATTTTTACATGACTCTGGACAAGATACTCACTCTCTTTGAGCCTCAGTTTCTCTGGATGGAAAGGCTGTAGTAAATAGGCACTTCATTGATTTGTCATAAAGATTAAACGCAGCAGCTTCTATCAAGGAGCCAGCACCAGCTGCAAACGCCAGCTTCCTCCTCTGCTTCCTCTCCGCCCTCCAATCTTCGTCTTTCTGATCGGAAGCTACAGTGATGTCGTGCTGGAGGGCGGTGGTTTGGGGAAAGCCGGGCAGTAGCCATCTATCAGCAAAACCGCTTGCGGTGACTAATGGGGATGTTGCTGGTGATCGCCCTTCCGACTGCCTTCCGGGAGAAAGTACTCCTGACTTCTGTGGGCAGAGGCTTATAGCTGTCGAAACCGGCCATGGAAACAGCAAGGAAACGGCCCCACTGCTGTGGCCACGTTTTTCCACATTTGCTTTCCTGTGGTCATCTTGACCATTTAACTGTTTAAATATTTGCATGCATTTTATTGTTAACATGGAATTTACCCTCTTGACCACTTCTTTATTTTCTGTGTGGACATGCTGTCATGTGTGGGATCTTCAGTTCTCCCGCCAGGGATCAAGGCCACACCCCTGCAATGGAAGATTGGCGTCCTGAACACTGGAGCGCGTCCCTAACAATGGAAGCCCCTCATCTTTGAATACTTTTAAGTGCACATTTCACTAGTATATTCACATTGTTGTGAAAGACATCTTCAGAACTTTCTATCTTGCAGACCTGAAAATCTATCCCCATGAGATAGCAACTATACCCTCCCAGCCCCTGGCAACCACCATCGTTTAATTTTTCAAAAGGCAATTTAGTTTCCTGATAAGATGAACATTCCTCTCTGCCAGTCTAGCAGGTTGCTTTTGAATTCACAGCTTGGTTAAATACTCCTGTGTTAGAGGCTGATCAGAATTTCTGGGTCTTTTTTTTTTTAATTAGTATTCAGAGGAGGATCAGTGATACTACTTGAAGACACATTCTCACGGAACACGCACATCTTTCTTCTTTCCTGATAGCTGATGTATCCCACATTCATCCAATAGTCTGACAGTATACTAGGTTTTACAAGTTCCCTAAAAGGCCCGCTACTGAGTTTGATCTACAGATCAGGCAAAGTATGAGTAAAGGATGCTAGCAGAAAAACCACCTGGACTGTCTTTCTGTTTTAAAAAAATAATCACCTCCCATCCTCTCCCCAAGACAGCCTGGAACTTACCTGTGAAATCCTTGGGGAATGGAAACACATGGTATCTCTTGTAGGATTCGGTCCTGCGCCCTAAGAAGGGGCTCAAGTGATGCCTGTGCTGATCAGTAAAAGATAGAAGGACTCTGAGTGAGCAGAAAGGAAGTACTGAGACCCACAGTCACGGGTGCTTATCACATTCTGCAAAATCAGATCTGTGATGTTCATTATCGTCTGCCTGGTTCTGGCCAATTCACAGAATATCAAAGATGAAAGGCCCCCTTTCCTAAATGAATTCCACCAAGATATAGGAATCGACCCACAACAAATGAGTTCTCTGGAAGGGGCCCAGCACATGTGGCTGGGGCACACCCACCTTATTTGGGTGTGATGGGGCAGCAGGCTGACACTTGTCTTTTCTTGTGTGTGTGTGCATGCACGCATGTGCGTGCCTGAGCGTGTGCACATGCCTATTTCTCATCCCCACACACCTTGTTTTCCTCCTCGGATGGGGATTCTGGGATGCTCAGCTGCCAGGAACAATGCTCCCTTTCTCTGGGACACATTTCCTAGCTGGCATGTCGCGGGGCCCTTGCCCGGAAGATACGAATCTGCTTTCCTTGGTCATCCAGGCCTCTGTTTCTTGGGCCGGAAGCAGTGTTTGTCTTTCTGCCGGTGGGCATTTATTCGTGTTGACTGGCGAGATTTTTCTGGATCCCACCCGGGACAGTAGACTTTGGCTGCGCTCCTAAGAAGGCCTCCTCCCTGCCCCTGGGCTCAGCTTCCTGCACCTGATCCTCAACAAACGCCTTATCTCTGCGCCTTTTGTTTCCTCACTTGGGCGCCTCCACCCCACGGTGCGTGGCCTAAATTCGGGATCTGGGCCGAAAGCTTTTCAGTAACCACAGGGCGGGCAACCTTCCTGTGCTCGCTACTTTCTGTGCCCATCCAACGAGTAATGAATCAGGGAGACATGTTTCAATAATTCTCTTGCCTTCAATTCTCAAACACAGCTCTCAGGGAGGTATAAGGAAGTGGCAGCCCTCAGAATTTCTTCTGTCCTGCATCATCAGACAGTGGGGTGCGCATTGGTCTCTATAAATAGTCAAGGAGGCTGGAACTATGGAGGGGGAAGGCTAGAAGGAAACTTGGAAGCTCTAGGTATATCCTGTGTTGTCCTCATTCAGAGCAAGACTTGAATGCTCCCTGGGTGTTCAGCTGCCATAGCAAGTGAGGAAGGTCAGCAGTGGAGACGGAGGAGGAGACAAGGAGCTCCATCCAGAGAGCGAGCTGGGTATCTGCTGGGATCTGACGGGGGGAGAGGGCCACTGACAGACATCCGTTTTCATACATGTGTCGTTAACAGAATATACGAGCTTCAACTACAACATGGCAGGGGAAGCAAAATACCTCTTTGGGGGATTTTTTTATTGGAATATATTCTGGAATATATTGGGATTATTGGAATATAATTACAATGTTGTGTTAGTTTCTGCTGAGCAACGAAGTGAACCAGCTAAATGTATGTATATGTGTATCCCTCTCTCTTGGACCCCCCTCCCAAACCTCCCCATCCTACCCACTGAGGGTGTGGATAAAGGGAAACCCTTTTGCACTGTTGGTGGGAATGTAAATTGGTGCAGCCACTATGGAGAACAATATGCAAGTTTCTTTAAAAATTAAAATAAAACTACCACATGAGCCAGAACTACCATCATCCCACTACTGGGCATAAAGTGAAGTCGCTCAGTCGTGTTTGACTCTTTGCGAGCCCATGGACTGTAGCCTTCCAGGCTCCTCTGTCCATAGGATTTTCCAGGCAAGAGTACTGGAGTGGATTGCCATTTCCTTCTCCAGGGGATCTTCCTGACCCAGGGATCAAACCCAGGTCTCCCGCATTGTAGACAGACGCTTTACTGTCTGAGCCACCGGGGAAGTCATACCCTGAGAAAAGCATAAATTCAAAAGCACACATTCTTCCTAGCGTTCATAACAGCACTATTTACAATAGCCAGGCCATGGACGCAACCTAAACAATCAGCAGAGGAATGGCTAGAGATGTGGTATGCATATACAATGGATTACTACTCAGCCCTCGAAAGGAACAGCATTGGATCATTTGCAGAGATGAGGATAGACATAGAGCCTGTCATATAGAGTGAAGTAAGAAAGAGAAAAACAAGTATCGTGTATCAATGCATAATTGTGACATCTAGAAAAGAGAGGCTTCTTTAGTGATGACCTTTGAAGGAAGAACCGAAGCAGTCCTGAAGCCTGGACCGCAGGCCCAAGGGAAGACCAGGGAAGGATAAGCAGGGTCATCCTCGTGCTAGCTGGTGGGCAGCTTAGCACAGGCCCTCCCTGGTGTGGCCTCAGGAAGAGGTCACAGGAGAAAACCACCCAGGAAGCAAAACGCATTCTCCCAGACCTTACCACTTTCATCCTTTCGCATCATCAGGTTTATGTTTCTCTCCTTGTCATATTCTCTCCAGTCTCAGCCACGGGTAGCCCTCATTTTCATTCTTTCAGCGTTGGTTATAAAGTGCCACGGCCATGGCCTTCCTAGCTGGCTTCCTGGGGTAGCTAGTTGGGGTGAACAAGTCATTCTCCCTGTTCTGCTGGCTGGAGGAGGGGGCTCTGGTAGGTTCCGATGGGTGGACTTATGATGTCCAAAAGGGACATCGTCAGTGGGTGCACTTCATAAGTGGAGGTTGCAGTAATGGGAATAAAATTGTGTGCACTGGGTGTAGTGTAGGGTTGAGGTAGTCTAGAGTACTTAATTTGTATTGTTTAGTCCCTAATCGTGTCTGACTCTTTGCGACCTCATGGACTGTAGCCTGCTATGCTCCTCTGTCCATGAGATTTCCCAGGTAAGAACACTGGGGTGGGTGGCCATTTCCTCCTCGAGGGGATCTTCCCCCACCCAGGGTTCAAACTTGCATCCTTGATTGATAGGCGGGTTCTCTATAACTGAGCCGCCTGGAAGCCCTTCATTCGGATAATGAAGTGAAGTGAAGTGGAAGTTGTTCAGTCGCATCCAACTCTTTGTGACCCTATAGACTACAGCCCGCCAGGCTCCTCTGTTCATGGGATTCTCCAGGCAAGAATACTAGAGTGGGTTGCCATTTCCTTCTCCAGGGGATCTTTCCAAACCAGGGACTGAACCTGGGTCTCCCGTACTGTAAGCAGACTACTATCTGAGCCACCAGGGAAAGTGAAAGAAAGTGAAGTCGCTCAGTCGTGTCCAACTCTTTGCGACCCCGTGGACTGTAGCCTATCAGGTTCCTCCCCCCATGGGATTTTCCAGGCAAGAGTACTGGAATGGGTTGCCGTTTCCTTCTCCAGGGGATCTTCCCAACCCAGGGATCGAACCTGGTTCTCCCTCATTCCAGGCATACGCTTTAACCTCTGAGCCACCAGGGAAGCCCATTTGTATAATACTTGTTATTAACACCCAGGAGGTTCTGTGGAATGAGATCCTCAAAGCCGTGGCTGAAAATCCATATGTTTACCATTGCTCTGTAGTTTATGGTGAGGACATGTTCTTAATGGTGTTCCACATTAGGCAAGAGTGTTTACTGAGGTCAGGTTCAAGTCTGGAGGGACCCCAACATCTTCCAGCCCTAGATGATTCTCCCACTCACCTCATGATCCAGGCTCTGAAGCAAGTGGTGGAGGGGGTCTTGGGGTGAAAGTGTGTTTTGAAGCAAAAGGTCGAGCTTCCTTTTGATTCCACGTTGCTTTAGGAGCTACATCAGTTAGTGGAAGGTGAATTCTGTTATCTGCCTGCATATGTGAACAAAAACAAAGTTCAGTGTCCTTTCTTTAAAAAGTGCTATTATGATTCCCTGGTAGCTCAGCTGGGAAAGAATCCGCCTGCAATGCAGGAGACCTCAGTTCAGCTCCTTGTTCCGGAAGTTCCCCTGAAGAAGGGCTAGGCTACCCACTCCAGTATTGTGGGCCTTCCCTGGTGACTCAGACAGTAAAGAATCTGTCTCTCGTGTGGGAGATCTGGGTTCAGTCCCTGGACTGGGGAGATCCCCTGGAGGAGAGCATGGCAACGCACTCCAATATTCTTGTCTGGAGAATTCCCATGGACAGAGAAGCCTGGCGGGTCCCAGTCCGTGGGATTGCAAAGAGTCGGACAAGACTGAGGACTGAGCACAGCACATTATGTTAAGTGCTTTTTATATACCAGGCTTTATACCCATAGGGAGTGAACTAAATGCTTTATCCAACAGTCTCACTCATTCCTAAAGAGCTCCCTTAGATAGAAACCCTGTGATCATATCCCCATTTTACAGGGGAGGAAACAGAGGCTTAGGAGTTTCCAGCTCATAATGGAACAAGTGGCAGAGCCGGAATTTGAACCCATTTCTGTCTTGATTCCAAAGCCCACTTTCCAAACTATGAAGTGAGACTACCTCTCACTGCACGTCTTGGGCTTGACGATTTCTTCATGTCCAGCATGGTCTCCAAGAGGCACCTCTGTAGACCTCTCACTCCCGTTCCCCAAACACCAGCCTGGCTCCTCTTTTGCTCAGAATTAATGAGGGTGGGTGGCTGGGGTGACATCCGGGTGGCCTCCCGTGGTGAGCCCCCCAGTCCAAACCAAATGGCGAGATCAAGCCCACTGGGGGTGTCATTTCCTCACCCCTCTAAAAGGAATTCAGTTGTTTCTGCTTGCCAAACGCTTCTGTTCCCTCGCTAAGCCCACGTTAGTCACTGGGATATGTCAGTATATGAATGGATTTACTGTGTTCCAACATCTGCCGAGGGCCGAGCATATGCCCCACACATGGCAGACAGAGGGGCTGGGGGTGGGGCGCCGGGCCTGCAACCGGGATCCCGGAGATCGAGCCCGGACCCTGAGACTGGAGAGAGGATGCTGGGGGAACACCAGCAAATACTGGGGTCCGGCTCTTGGCTCCCCTTCCGCCCCCACCCTGGCAAAGTGATGAGGATACTCGTGAGCAGCGAGGGGGCAGCCCTGGAAAACACGTCCCCTCCAAGGTGTGGCTCTTGTCCGCTCGCAAAGGAGCCCATCTGTCCAACAGTGCCTGAAATAACACCGCCGCGGCAGAGGAGTGTCCATTGTCACACGCGCATTTGGACCGCAGGTAGTCCCTACGGGCCCCTGTAATTCAAGTCACAACAGCCTCTTCCATGCCAGGGAGGTGGGGAGTCGAAGTGGTGACTGTGATTCCAGCAACCGGGAGGATTGTTTTCCTAAGCGTTTCTGCCAGTGGCCGTGAGGACTCTTTGTGTGCGGCACCCACAGGAGATCTTGAAATTTAGGCAGCTATCAAATTCCAAATTAAACACACCTCGGCGCAGCCTGGTCCTGTGGATCTGTGTTCGGGAAAGGCCAGAGTATGATTGTGCTGGAAGCTTTTAGATGGAAGTCCTCCTAACAGGCTTTCGCAGGATCTCAAATTAGGTGCTCGAGTTTGAAGCTAGCAGGCCGACGGAGCTGTTGTTTAAAAAAGTCAGAAATAGTCTGCTTTGAACCTCGGGTCTTGGATTTTCTAGAATGGGCTATTATGATCCAGTCACGTGGGGATTTTTCTTGCTGTTTTTTACACCCAGTGGGGCCTGGAGCTGACATCCGGCCTTTGTCACTCCTTTTCCAGAGGTGAGCATCCGGCAGACTGTAGCAAACATTTTCTCCTTTCCTCTAAATATTAACTTTGACCTCGGGTGGGAGTGGGGGGAATCAAGATGGTGCCATCCAGGACTGAGGTTTAGAAAAGGCTTCTTTTTCTAAACACGAACTGTGTTCTAAACACTGAACACGAACTGTGAATCGTACAGTTTCAGATCCTAAACCTGCGTCCCTCCTGCTTTGGGCCCTTGGGCAAATTACTTAGCATCCCCAAGCCTCAGCTTTTTCTTCTATAAAATGGGGAAAATGGAAGAAAGAACGAACTTGTTAGATTGTTGTGTGAATTAAAGGACATGATTACGGGAGGAGCTTCCCTGGAGTCCCCATGGTTAAGATTCCCAGCTTCCATTGTAACAGACACAGGTTCAATCCCCACTAAGGGAACTAAGACCCAGATATAGTGCAACTCAGCAAAAAAAAAAAAAGTAAAATGACATGATTGGAAATTCCCTGCAGTTGATCCCTGGTGGGGGAACTAAGGCCATACGAGCTGCAGCACAGCCAAAAGAAAAAAAAATGACATGATTAACAAAACATTGAGCACAGTACGTGACTCCTGTAATCAGCACTTAATGTATTAGTAGTTCAGTCGCTCAGTCCTGTCTGACTCTTTTCGACCCCATGAATCGCAGCACGCCAGGCCTCCCTGTTTATCACCATCTCCCGAAGTTCACTCAGACTCATGTCCATCGAGTCGGTGATGCCATCCAGCCATCTTATCCTCTGTTGTCCCCTTCTCCTCCTGCCTCCAATCCCTCCCAGCATCAGGGTCTTTTCCAAGGAGTCAATTCTTCGCATGAGGTGGCCAAAGTACTGGAGTTTCAGCTTTAGCATCACTCCTTCCAAAGAAATCTCAGGGCTGATCTCCTTCAGAATGGACAGGTTGGATAGTAGACTGTTTCTAAAGATGAAGACGGAAGTTGAATTTTGGTGCTTCTTTTGCTCCCTTATCCCTCTTGGGGGATTATTCTTGGTTTGGTTTTTTTGGAGAGGGGCTGCAGGAGCTCCAGCTCAAGCACAGCCCACAGAAAGGCAGAAGGCCGAGGCACTCGAGGTCAGTGGTGGAGGCACAGGTTCAGACACTGGGGAGAAGACACAGCAGCCCCAGGCTGGGAGCCGAGGGTTCCCAGGCCCACGTGAAGCTGGCCAGGGACAGGGCGAGGCTGTGGGTGGGGCTTTGAGCCCCAGAAGGTTACTTTGTGGGATGCATGGATGGGTCAGCAAGGGCTTCAGGAATGGCAGGAAAGAGGTTGATTTTTGTTTTTAATTGTACCATAGTAAAATATACAGAACACAAATTTTACCATTTTAACCACTTGTTTTTGAAATTTATTTTCTTTTTAAAAAAAACTTTGTGGCCTCACTATGTGACATGTGGGACTTCCCTGGCGCCTCACTGGTAAAGAATCCACCTACCAATGCAGGAGACGCGGGTTTGATCCCTGGGTTGGGGAGATCCCCTGGAGAAGGAAATGGCAACCCGCTCCAGCGTTCTTGTCTGGGAAATCCCATGGACAGAGGAGCCTGGTGGGCTACACTCCATGGGGTCACAGAGAGTCAGACATGACTGAGCAACTAAGCATACCACATAGTCATTCTATGTTTTATTTTTTAAAAAACTACCATAATGTTTTCTGTACTAGTTGTACCATTTTTACATTCCTACCAACAGTGTGCACATGTTCTAACTTTACTATTCCTCATCAATACTTATTCTCTGTTTTTTCTTTTCTTTAAAAAAAATAATTTCTAAAAAATAAAAATAATAATTTCTATCCTAATGGGTGGGAACTGGCATCTCACTGTGGAGGAATGATTTTCACGGCATCGTTAAAGAGTCAGTCTGTAAACAAAAGGTCTGACTGGCCCAGGGCCTGGCACGTGCTGAATGTTTCAGAACTAGCCCTCCTTTAAGGTACTAGCGGTTGGAGTGTGTCGGACCAAGCGATCTCAGCTCACTAGATTCTTAGCTTTCTCTGGGGCAGGCCCTATTTGGAGACCAGTGGCCCACCTTGGCAGTGGGATTTTATGGGCATCAATATGTCCATCCGGCCCCAAAGGTGGTCTTCACCAGGTTGGCGTGGTGCCCGACGTCCCCAGCAGGAAGGTTACCTGTTGACATGGAGACGAGGTGCTGGGAGGAGCGCCCTGGATGGCTGGCACCAGGCACGGAGTCCTGGGAAGGCAGGCTGGGGCCATCCTGTTGGGGAAAGGCAGGGAGACGATCTGAAGCTGGAAACCAGGCAGCCTGGCGAGGCAGGGAAGGCTGGGACGGCCTGGGGCCAGCTCCTCTGTTCCTGGGTCAGTGGCTGACGTGCCCTCTCTCCTGTCAGTGTCAGAACTCCTGTGTGGCTTCATCCGGAAGCAGGACCCTCACGCTCTCTGGGACCTCTTGGGAGTCCCATCTCCTGCTCACCTTCTTTCCATCCTGTCCTGAAATGCCCCCTATTCGTACCTCCACTTGCCAGCTCCCTCTCCCTCTGAGTTTTAGTCCCTGAGTTTCTCACCACCTGGAGCTTAACTAGAAAATCTAAAAGGCTTGATTCATCTTTGTTCTAGATCGCAAGTAGCTTCAGGCTAAATGTGCCAAGTGGGGTTTAGAGAATAAAAGGAAGGTTTTGGAGACCGCAAGATTATGTCCTTTGCACGTTTAAGAGGGCGTTCTTGGTCGTACGGCCGTGGCAGTCAGTGGAGATGCAGGTGATGGAGGCCTTTCCCCTCCTGTTGAGGAGTCTGGGGTGTGGCCAGGGATGTAAACGTGGAAGGCAGTGCATGTGGGCAGTTTAAATGTCCCAGGTGCTGCCGTGAAGATTGTACATGGCTTGGGCGGCGGAGGCAGAAACAACTGGGGGGATGGCTCAGGGCAGGCTTCAAAGAGGAGGTGACCCCAGCTCACTCACCTTGGCTGCAGTATCAAATAATTGGGGTTTGAAAGGTGTCAGAGTCCAGAGCCCACCTTGCTATTACATATACGTAATAAAGTTTTTCTCCTTAATTTTCCTATGGTGCTTTTATGTTTTAAGAGAGAACTATATCAGAAAATGAAAGGCCACCAGCCAGGGTTCCTGGTCCCCCTTTCTTACGTGGGATCTCAGGGGACAGCAGTTGGGTTACCTGTTTTCCTATCATTTCTCTATCCCGGGACTGTTGGGGATTAACAAACTGATGCTCAAGGAAATTTAAGAATCTTACATCGAAAAAACTTGTTAGTATTAAGTAGAAAGTACTTCTTATTAATATTTACTTAGAGATGGTCGAATAACAGAAGTATATGTGCAAGAAGCTTTAGCTCTTTGATCAAAAAGAAAACATGTTTAAACATTATACTTGAAACTCATGAGTAATCAAAAAATATATTTCCCCCCCAAGTGTATTCATCTCTCCCTTCAAAAGTTAGTACACACTTAGAAGAACAAAAATTTTTTAAAGCAAACAAAAGGAAAAAAAGAAAAAAAAAGTACACACTTAAGGTTAGTGAATAATAGCTAGTAAATCCACTGTTATAATGGCTGCAGACAGGAGCAAAGCATTTCATTTTCTTCAACTCAAAAAATAAGTTAAAATCAAGATTCCAACTTTTTTTTGGCATTTTGTATATCTACACGTTATTTTATTCTTAAAAAGTGACCTTTTCTATGTTTTTTGTTTTAGGGATCCATCACTAAGCTTTTTGTAACTCCTGATATTGTCTTAAAAAAAATAGGTTTTAAAAAAGACCGATGGTGATTTTCAGGCATTTATTCAAATATTTTCCTGCTTCTAAAATACATGGAAAAGTGATACGACTGCTTTCTTAAAGGATTTACCTCGGATTACTGTCTTCAAGTAAAGGGATCCTGAATTCAGTCCGGCTGTCAGTTTGATTAAGAAGGAAGTAGCTCATCTTGGTATAAATATTCGTGAACCGTGCTGTGTGACAGTCTGGCCCAGAGCACGCAGTGGGGGAAGCCTTCTAACTACAGTTGGAAATATTCTAAATAATTTATTTTAGAATTAGCGGTGGTGGGTTTGAAGAAGAGACTTCTCTGTGGGCTTGTGATTTTCTTGGGGAGCAGAGTGAAGTCCCCACACCCTGGGGCTCTGGGCTGGTGGCAGCGTGTGGATGCCGCCGTGGCTCCCGGATCCGCCTTACTTTTTCCTTACTTTATCCTACGTGACCTCCCGTCAGTTACACTACACTTACATATTTAAGAAACAGGCACTTACGGTTCCTAATGGGGTAGCAGCAATTTC
>SJYC01059787.1:0-14749 GCA_006408675.1 Madoqua kirkii
GTTCTCTATAACTGAGCCGCCTGGAAGCCCTTCATTCGGATAATGAAGTGAAGTGAAGTGGAAGTTGTTCAGTCGCATCCAACTCTTTGTGACCCTATAGACTACAGCCCGCCAGGCTCCTCTGTTCATGGGATTCTCCAGGCAAGAATACTAGAGTGGGTTGCCATTTCCTTCTCCAGGGGATCTTTCCAAACCAGGGACTGAACCTGGGTCTCCCGTACTGTAAGCAGACTACTATCTGAGCCACCAGGGAAAGTGAAAGAAAGTGAAGTCGCTCAGTCGTGTCCAACTCTTTGCGACCCCGTGGACTGTAGCCTATCAGGTTCCTCCCCCCATGGGATTTTCCAGGCAAGAGTACTGGAATGGGTTGCCGTTTCCTTCTCCAGGGGATCTTCCCAACCCAGGGATCGAACCTGGTTCTCCCTCATTCCAGGCATACGCTTTAACCTCTGAGCCACCAGGGAAGCCCATTTGTATAATACTTGTTATTAACACCCAGGAGGTTCTGTGGAATGAGATCCTCAAAGCCGTGGCTGAAAATCCATATGTTTACCATTGCTCTGTAGTTTATGGTGAGGACATGTTCTTAATGGTGTTCCACATTAGGCAAGAGTGTTTACTGAGGTCAGGTTCAAGTCTGGAGGGACCCCAACATCTTCCAGCCCTAGATGATTCTCCCACTCACCTCATGATCCAGGCTCTGAAGCAAGTGGTGGAGGGGGTCTTGGGGTGAAAGTGTGTTTTGAAGCAAAAGGTCGAGCTTCCTTTTGATTCCACGTTGCTTTAGGAGCTACATCAGTTAGTGGAAGGTGAATTCTGTTATCTGCCTGCATATGTGAACAAAAACAAAGTTCAGTGTCCTTTCTTTAAAAAGTGCTATTATGATTCCCTGGTAGCTCAGCTGGGAAAGAATCCGCCTGCAATGCAGGAGACCTCAGTTCAGCTCCTTGTTCCGGAAGTTCCCCTGAAGAAGGGCTAGGCTACCCACTCCAGTATTGTGGGCCTTCCCTGGTGACTCAGACAGTAAAGAATCTGTCTCTCGTGTGGGAGATCTGGGTTCAGTCCCTGGACTGGGGAGATCCCCTGGAGGAGAGCATGGCAACGCACTCCAATATTCTTGTCTGGAGAATTCCCATGGACAGAGAAGCCTGGCGGGTCCTAGTCCGTGGGATTGCAAAGAGTCGGACAAGACTGAGGACTGAGCACAGCACATTATGTTAAGTGCTTTTTATATACCAGGCTTTATACCCATAGGGAGTGAACTAAATGCTTTATCCAACAGTCTCACTCATTCCTAAAGAGCTCCCTTAGATAGAAACCCTGTGATCATATCCCCATTTTACAGGGGAGGAAACAGAGGCTTAGGAGTTTCACAGCTCATAATGGAACAAGTGGCAGAGCCGGAATTTGAACCCATTTCTGTCTTGATTCCAAAGCCCACTTTCCAAACTATGAAGTGAGACTACCTCTCACTGCACGTCTTGGGCTTGACGATTTCTTCATGTCCAGCATGGTCTCCAAGAGGCACCTCTGTAGACCTCTCACTCCCGTTCCCCAAACACCAGCCTGGCTCCTCTTTTGCTCAGAATTAATGAGGGTGGGTGGCTGGGGTGACATCCGGGTGGCCTCCCGTGGTGAGCCCCCCAGTCCAAACCAAATGGCGAGATCAAGCCCACTGGGGGTGTCATTTCCTCACCCCTCTAAAAGGAATTCAGTTGTTTCTGCTTGCCAAACGCTTCTGTTCCCTCGCTAAGCCCACGTTAGTCACTGGGATATGTCAGTATATGAATGGATTTACTGTGTTCCAACATCTGCCGAGGGCCGAGCATATGCCCCACACATGGCAGACAGAGGGGCTGGGGGTGGGGCGCCGGGCCTGCAACCGGGATCCCGGAGATCGAGCCCGGACCCTGAGACTGGAGAGAGGATGCTGGGGGAACACCAGCAAATACTGGGGTCCGGCTCTTGGCTCCCCTTCCGCCCCCACCCTGGCAAAGTGATGAGGATACTCGTGAGCAGCGAGGGGGCAGCCCTGGAAAACACGTCCCCTCCAAGGTGTGGCTCTTGTCCGCTCGCAAAGGAGCCCATCTGTCCAACAGTGCCTGAAATAACACCGCCGCGGCAGAGGAGTGTCCATTGTCACACGCGCATTTGGACCGCAGGTAGTCCCTACGGGCCCCTGTAATTCAAGTCACAACAGCCTCTTCCATGCCAGGGAGGTGGGGAGTCGAAGTGGTGACTGTGATTCCAGCAACCGGGAGGACTGTTTTCCTAAGCGTTTCTGCCAGTGGCCGTGAGGACTCTTTGTGTGCGGCACCCACAGGAGATCTTGAAATTTAGGCAGCTATCAAATTCCAAATTAAACACACCTCGGCGCAGCCTGGTCCTGTGGATCTGTGTTCGGGAAAGGCCAGAGTATGATTGTGCTGGAAGCTTTTAGATGGAAGTCCTCCTAACAGGCTTTCGCAGGATCTCAAATTAGGTGCTCGAGTTTGAAGCTAGCAGGCCGACGGAGCTGTTGTTTAAAAAAGTCAGAAATAGTCTGCTTTGAACCTCGGGTCTTGGAATTTTCTAGAATGGGCTATTATGATCCAGTCACGTGGGGATTTTTCTTGCTGTTTTTTACACCCAGTGGGGCCTGGAGCTGACATCCGGCCTTTGTCACTCCTTTTCCAGAGGTGAGCATCCGGCAGACTGTAGCAAACATTTTCTCCTTTCCTCTAAATATTAACTTTGACCTCGGGTGGGAGTGGGGGGAATCAAGATGGTGCCATCCAGGACTGAGGTTTAGAAAAGGCTTCTTTTTCTAAACACGAACTGTGTTCTAAACACTGAACACGAACTGTGAATCGTACAGTTTCAGATCCTAAACCTGCGTCCCTCCTGCTTTGGGCCCTTGGGCAAATTACTTAGCATCCCCAAGCCTCAGCTTTTTCTTCTATAAAATGGGGAAAATGGAAGAAAGAACGAACTTGTTAGATTGTTGTGTGAATTAAAGGACATGATTACGGGAGGAGCTTCCCTGGAGTCCCCATGGTTAAGATTCCCAGCTTCCATTGTAACAGACACAGGTTCAATCCCCACTAAGGGAACTAAGACCCAGATATAGTGCAACTCAGCAAAAAAAAAAAAAGTAAAATGACATGATTGGAAATTCCCTGCAGTTGATCCCTGGTGGGGGAACTAAGGCCATACGAGCTGCAGCACAGCCAAAAGAAAAAAAAATGACATGATTAACAAAACATTGAGCACAGTACGTGACTCCTGTAATCAGCACTTAATGTATTAGTAGTTCAGTCGCTCAGTCCTGTCTGACTCTTTTCGACCCCATGAATCGCAGCACGCCAGGCCTCCCTGTTTATCACCATCTCCCGAAGTTCACTCAGACTCATGTCCATCGAGTCGGTGATGCCATCCAGCCATCTTATCCTCTGTTGTCCCCTTCTCCTCCTGCCTCCAATCCCTCCCAGCATCAGGGTCTTTTCCAAGGAGTCAATTCTTCGCATGAGGTGGCCAAAGTACTGGAGTTTCAGCTTTAGCATCACTCCTTCCAAAGAAATCTCAGGGCTGATCTCCTTCAGAATGGACAGGTTGGATAGTAGACTGTTTCTAAAGATGAAGACGGAAGTTGAATTTTGGTGCTTCTTTTGCTCCCTTATCCCTCTTGGGGGATTATTCTTGGTTTGGTTTTTTTGGAGAGGGGCTGCAGGAGCTCCAGCTCAAGCACAGCCCACAGAAAGGCAGAAGGCCGAGGCACTCGAGGTCAGTGGTGGAGGCACAGGTTCAGACACTGGGGAGAAGACACAGCAGCCCCAGGCTGGGAGCCGAGGGTTCCCAGGCCCACGTGAAGCTGGCCAGGGACAGGGCGAGGCTGTGGGTGGGGCTTTGAGCCCCAGAAGGTTACTTTGTGGGATGCATGGATGGGTCAGCAAGGGCTTCAGGAATGGCAGGAAAGAGGTTGATTTTTGTTTTTAATTGTACCATAGTAAAATATACAGAACACAAATTTTACCATTTTAACCACTTGTTTTTGAAATTTATTTTCTTTTTAAAAAAAACTTTGTGGCCTCACTATGTGACATGTGGGACTTCCCTGGCGCCTCACTGGTAAAGAATCCACCTACCAATGCAGGAGACGCGGGTTTGATCCCTGGGTTGGGGAGATCCCCTGGAGAAGGAAATGGCAACCCGCTCCAGCGTTCTTGTCTGGGAAATCCCATGGACAGAGGAGCCTGGTGGGCTACACTCCATGGGGTCACAGAGAGTCAGACATGACTGAGCAACTAAGCATACCACATAGTCATTCTATGTTTTATTTTTTAAAAAACTACCATAATGTTTTCTGTACTAGTTGTACCATTTTTACATTCCTACCAACAGTGTGCACATGTTCTAACTTTACTATTCCTCATCAATACTTATTCTCTGTTTTTTCTTTTCTTTAAAAAAAATAATTTCTAAAAAATAAAAATAATAATTTCTATCCTAATGGGTGGGAACTGGCATCTCACTGTGGAGGAATGATTTTCACGGCATCGTTAAAGAGTCAGTCTGTAAACAAAAGGTCTGATTGGCCCAGGGCCTGGCACGTGCTGAATGTTTCAGAACTAGCCCTCCTTTAAGGTACTAGCGGTTGGAGTGTGTCGGACCAAGCGATCTCAGCTCACTAGATTCTTAGCTTTCTCTGGGGCAGGCCCTATTTGGAGACCAGTGGCCCACCTTGGCAGTGGGATTTTATGGGCATCAATATGTCCATCCGGCCCCAAAGGTGGTCTTCACCAGGTTGGTGTGGTGCCCGACGTCCCCAGCAGGAAGGTTACCTGTTGACATGGAGACGAGGTGCTGGGAGGAGCGCCCTGGATGGCTGGCACCAGGCACGGAGTCCTGGGAAGGCAGGCTGGGGCCATCCTGTTGGGGAAAGGCAGGGAGACGATCTGAAGCTGGAAACCAGGCAGCCTGGCGAGGCAGGGAAGGCTGGGACGGCCTGGGGCCAGCTCCTCTGTTCCTGGGTCAGTGGCTGACGTGCCCTCTCTCCTGTCAGTGTCAGAACTCCTGTGTGGCTTCATCCGGAAGCAGGACCCTCACGCTCTCTGGGACCTCTTGGGAGTCCCATCTCCTGCTCACCTTCTTTCCATCCTGTCCTGAAATGCCCCCTATTCGTACCTCCACTTGCCAGCTCCCTCTCCCTCTGAGTTTTAGTCCCTGAGTTTCTCACCACCTGGAGCTTAACTAGAAAATCTAAAAGGCTTGATTCATCTTTGTTCTAGACGCAAGTAGCTTCAGGCTAAATGTGCCAAGTGGGGTTTAGAGAATAAAAGGAAGGTTTTGGAGACTGCAAGATTATGTCCTTTGCACGTTTAAGAGGGCGTTCTTGGTCGTACGGCCGTGGCAGTCAGTGGAGATGCAGGTGATGGAGGCCTTTCCCCTCCTGTTGAGGAGTCTGGGGTGTGGCCAGGGATGTAAACGTGGAAGGCAGTGCATGTGGGCAGTTTAAATGTCCCAGGTGCTGCCGTGAAGATTGTACATGGCTTGGGCGGCGGAGGCAGAAACAACTGGGGGGATGGCTCAGGGCAGGCTTCAAAGAGGAGGTGACCCCAGCTCACTCACCTTGGCTGCAGTATCAAATAATTGGGGTTTGAAAGGTGTCAGAGTCCAGAGCCCACCTTGCTATTACATATACGTAATAAAGTTTTTCTCCTTAATTTTCCTATGGTGCTTTTATGTTTTAAGAGAGAACTATATCAGAAAATGAAAGGCCACCAGCCAGGGTTCCTGGTCCCCCTTTCTTACGTGGGATCTCAGGGGACAGCAGTTGGGTTACCTGTTTTCCTATCATTTCTCTATCCCGGGACTGTTGGGGATTAACAAACTGATGCTCAAGGAAATTTAAGAATCTTACATCGAAAAAACTTGTTAGTATTAAGTAGAAAGTACTTCTTATTAATATTTACTTAGAGATGGTCGAATAACAGAAGTATATGTGCAAGAAGCTTTAGCTCTTTGATCAAAAAGAAAACATGTTTAAACATTATACTTGAAACTCATGAGTAATCAAAAAATATATTTCCCCCCCAAGTGTATTCATCTCTCCCTTCAAAAGTTAGTACACACTTAGAAGAACAAAAATTTTTTAAAGCAAACAAAAGGAAAAAAAGAAAAAAAAAGTACACACTTAAGGTTAGTGAATAATAGCTAGTAAATCCACTGTTATAATGGCTGCAGACAGGAGCAAAGCATTTCATTTTCTTCAACTCAAAAAATAAGTTAAAATCAAGATTCCAACTTTTTTTTGGCATTTTGTATATCTACACGTTATTTTATTCTTAAAAAGAAAAAGTGACCTTTTCTATGTTTTTTGTTTTAGGGATCCATCACTAAGCTTTTTGTAACTCCTGATATTGTCTTAAAAAAAATAGGTTTTAAAAAAGACCGATGGTGATTTTCAGGCATTTATTCAAATATTTTCCTGCTTCTAAAATACATGGAAAAGTGATACGACTGCTTTCTTAAAGGATTTACCTCGGATTACTGTCTTCAAGTAAAGGGATCCTGAATTCAGTCCGGCTGTCAGTTTGATTAAGAAGGAAGTAGCTCATCTTGGTATAAATATTCGTGAACCGTGCTGTGTGACAGTCTGGCCCAGAGCACGCAGTGGGGGAAGCCTTCTAACTACAGTTGGAAATATTCTAAATAATTTATTTTAGAATTAGCGGTGGTGGGTTTGAAGAAGAGACTTCTCTGTGGGCTTGTGATTTTCTTGGGGAGCAGAGTGAAGTCCCCACACCCTGGGGCTCTGGGCTGGTGGCAGCGTGTGGATGCCGCCGTGGCTCCCGGATCCGCCTTACTTTTTCCTTACTTTATCCTACGTGACCTCCCGTCAGTTACACTACACTTACATATTTAAGAAACAGGCACTTACGGTTCCTAATGGGGTAGCAGCAATTTCTTTCCTCTCAGAACTAAGACATTTTTGAAATGATGTATTGACAAGAAAGTTAAGGGTAAGGAATGTGTCTAGGTTTGGTGGTTCAGGCAAGAAGGGAGGAAGAGAGTTTTGAAGATGTTAGAAACTGGCGTTGCCATTGTGGGCTGTCAGCTTGGATAACTGGAAGAAAGAGGCAAGACAGTTTCCTCCTCTTAATGGAAATGCGAGGTGGGCTAGAAGAATATTCAAGAATTGGAGGATTAACATTTGGGGAAAGTGCAGCAGACGTGGCCAAATTTTGCTGAAGTCATTCAGATGAAAATCTGAGTGAGAAATTAAATCTAAGTGAATGGCATGCTTCTTCAGTTTACCGAAATGGTGACTTTAGTGATAGGAAAATAATATGATCTGAACATGCCGTAATGAAATGACCGTGGATGGCTAGTCTGGTCGTGGAACATGAGGAATTTTGTGTGTTTTGGACTAGGCAGGGGAGGGCTTGGACGGTCACCCTGTTTCGGGAATGCTGTGTCAGCCAGGAGTCCTAGGGATTTGCCTGCCCTGTTTGTTATGTTTGAGTCTTTGGCTGTATGTGGGTTCCGTGTAAGATTTGAATGTCCTTCTTGGTTGGCTAGAATCTTTGCATGAGAGCACTTTTGAGGAATATTGGTAATGAAGCTGGGAGCCACTTAGGGAGCTGGCATAGAAATGCTTCTGGACACACGGACGAGCTACTACAGGAAAGGGGCAGGTGCCTGGGATTAGCAAAGGAATGGCCCAGGAAATGGGGGAATGAGGAGATTTTCCTGACTGCCCTGTGGCTGGCAAGGCACATTCCAAGCTGTAGTAGCCGGGGCAAGGGGATGGGGGTGGGAGTTGTTTTCAGGAAGAAAGGAGGACCACACCAATTTCTTTCCTGGCAATGTACACAAAATGCAGATTATACCACAGGTGGCTGAATCGATGCCAGGTTTCCCTCTAGATAATTCAGACCATGGAGATGAAGGAAGAGATACCCAAAGCAAAGATGGTGGATGAGATAAAAGTGAGAAGTTTATGGTAGTGCTTCCCATCTTTTATTAATGGTGGCACACAGAGAAAAAAGTATTATTTATCGATTTGTTTATTTTTCAAAGCTTTTTTGGCTGCACTGCAAGGCATACAGGATCTTAGTTCCCAGACCAGGCATGGAAGCCGTGCCCTTCTGCACTGGAAGCACAGAGTCTTAACCACTGGAGTACCAGGAAGTCTGAAGAAGATAATATTTTCATGGCAACTGGGCAGCTCTTGGCAGGAGATGACCACCTGGGAAGCTAAGGGTCACCTAAGGGTGGAGGAGATCAGAGGTTCAAGCACATACCTGGAACCCATTCTTGCACACTGACTGGGAAAACTCTGGCTCGGTGAACATCATGATTGCAGAATGGAGCTCATGGAGCCCTTTGAGAATCTGATGAAGTTTATGGACCCTCATCCCAGAAAAACCATTATGTACGTGCATGCATGCCAGGTCGCTTCAGTCGTGTCCGACTCTCAACCCCATGGACTGCAGTCCACTAGGCACCTCTCTCCATGGGATTCTCCAGGCAAGAACACTGGAGTGGGTTGCCATGCCCTCCTCCAGAGGATCTTCCCAACCCAGGGATTGAACCCAAGTCTCTTACGTCTGCTGCGTTGGAAGGCGAATTCTTTACCACTAGCGCCACCTGGGAAGCCCTCCATCATGTACATACACATAGAATTTTACTCACAATTTCAAGGGCTTCATGAAGTGCTCAAGTAAGTCCACTTCTGGACCTCAGGATAAGAATCCTCCCTTTGGGTAACTAAAGAAAGGATGTTAATGAAGAAATGGAGGCAAAGTCATGTGGATAAACTCGAAAAAACACTTGGATTTTTTAAAAAATCCATCTAAAGAAGGACAAAACCACAAACTCTACCTAAAAAGGTTTTCAAAGACCCTGTCTGTAAAGCTCTCGCTTTGGAAATGGTTCAAAGGTTGGGGACACCAAGCAGAAAATATCCAGTCCAGGTAATTAGATCCAAACAATTGAGCAGATTGCTGAGCTCCCTGTCCTCTACTTTCTAAAGGTATTTGTGCTCACTTGGTCAGGGTGATTGTTTGGTAAACGGTCAGTGCAGAGGCACAAATTTCATTTCAGAATCCTTCCCTTCCAAACTATTTTCCAAAGGAACCTTTTTGAATTCTCTCAATATGCATGGGGGAATGGGCTGGCCCTGGCCCGAGAGGCTCTACTGCTTGGTTTGTAATCAATTGTTCTGAGTGACTCGGCTTCACTTGCACAGCTCAGGGCTATGCACCCTCAAACACCTAGATTCCTACCACAACAAGTACTCAAAACAAGCCATTCAGGGCTAATGCCCTACCAATTATTTCAGGAACAAAACAAAAACCAGATCTCAAAAGA
The DNA here is from genome assembly GCA_006408675.1 of Madoqua kirkii. NCBI lineage: Eukaryota > Metazoa > Chordata > Mammalia > Artiodactyla > Bovidae > Madoqua > Madoqua kirkii. The sequence goes on from SJYC01059787.1 coordinate 9,355, forward strand.
CGAAGCGGTGAGGAAGGAAGGAGGGTCAGCTTTACCTTGAATAATGCAGGACTTGTGTTAGTTTCATCTCAGGTCTCACATCACGTGAAAAGTTGTCTCCTTGCAAAATGTAGCCTGGAGGGAAATTTTGCCAGTGTCGTGCTCTGGTGAGTTAATATGCATTGCAACAGTTTTATAACAGATTATTTACCAACGGGAACAGAATGCCTTGGCACGAGATGCCTTTGAGAGAGCAGTTGTATTGCACCAGCTAATTCCATGTTTCAGAAATCATTTCCACGCACCTCCTAGTTCTTGTAGGTTCTCTCAAACTTCCCTCTACTGGTGAAATGAAAGAACTGACAAACAGGTGAAATTATGTTGCCCTCTGGTGTCTGCCAACCCCAAAGAAAGAGCTAGAACTCGAAGGGGACAAGAAGTAGAAGGAAAATGGAGAGAAGACACTCCATACCAAGAGCAAGAGGGAGGGGTGGGGGCGTGAGGGAATGGGGAGAGAAGAAGGGGCATGAACCTGACATGGATCCCACCTCTTCTTGCTGGTGAGTGACAGGTTTTCAGCTCCCCATACTGGCTGAGAAAGAGAGTGATTTCGGGCTATTGGCCTGATGAATCAGCCTTTGTGATCTGTGATGGAGGAGGAGGCTCATGGGCGAATAGGGCCTGGCTTTTCTCTTTGGAGAACCAATTGGGGAAGAAAACTGGGCGATGGCCATCCATCAGAATTGTAGATGCCTATCTGAGGACCCGACTCTCCCTTGACTGAAGACTGAGATTTCCATCCCTTCTGGGGATTACCAGAAGATGCATGCTCCTTGGAAGGAAAGCGATGGTAAACCTAGACAGTGTGTGAAAAAGTAGAGCCATCACTTTGCCGCAAAGGTCCATATAGTCAAAGCTATGGCTTTTCCCAGTAGTCATATACAGATGTGAGAGCTGGACCATAAAGAAGGCTGAGCACTGAAGAACTGATGCTTTTGAACTGTGGTGCTGGAGAAGACTCTTGAGAGTCCCATGGACTGCAAGGAGATCCCACCAGTCCATCCTGAAGGAGATCAGTCCTGGGTGTTCATTGGAATGACTGAAGCTGAAGTTCCAATACTTTGGCCACATGATGTGAAGAGCCAACTCATTGGAAAAGACCCTGATGCCAGGAAAGACTGACGGCAGGAGAAGGCAGTGACAGAGGATGAGATGGTTGGATGGCATCACCGACTCAGTGGACATGAATTTGAGCAAACTCCAGGAGATCGTGAAGGACAGGGAAGCCTGGCATGCTGCAGCCCATGGAATCACAAAGAGTCAGATGTGACGCAGCGACTGAACAACGACTGTGTAAGAAACTCAGGTTGGTGCCAACTAGAGTCAAGGAAACTGCGAAAGACAGAAAACCCAAGGGAGGTTTAGAGGGAGAGAAGAAAGCCTATGGAATCATTTCCAAAGATAGTTAATTCATAGATTTGCAAATTATTTCAATTTATTGAATCATTATGCAACTATGTAATGGAAAGAGAAGTAGGCATAATAATAGTGGTCTCCCCAAACTCTTATCTGTAGGAACACAGATCAGGGTGGGGCATGGATTGGGTCAGGAACCCCTACTGGGCACTTCCTGCTTCAACCTTCTGAGGTATTTCCTTTACAGGTGGAACAGCTTAGATGGATGCATATGAATGCCTAGGCTTGACTGTTAGGGCAAAGAAGCTGCAAAAGGACACTCTGAGCTCACGTGGGTTGTGTATGGGAGCCTACTCATTTCACCTTTGAATTTGGGCTCTTTGAGTACCCATTCACCTCAACTCACTTCCCTTGCATCTCCCCCCTCAGGAAGTGACTCCACTACTTTGGCCACCTAATTAGAAGAGCCCACTTGTCAGAAAAGACCCTGATGCTGGGGAAGATTGAGGGCAGGAGAAAGGGAGGACAGAAGGTGAGATGGTTGGAGGGCATCTTTGACTCAATGGACATGAGTCTGAGCAAATTCCAGGAGATTGTGAAGGACAGGGAAGCCGGGTGTCTTGCAGTCCATGGGGTGGCAAAGAGTGGGACATGGAGCGACTAAACAGCTTCTATAGCATCGGCTTTGCCAGTGACCTTCATGATTTCTACAAACAAAGATTTGGTGAAGCTCACTGTTTTCAGACTGGGTTGTTCCTTAAGAAATCAGTTCGTTTTGGCTTTGTCAAAATATGAGATACACTGAATTGGATCAATCATTTTGCTAAATCCTCCCCCTGCCACGACCATGTCTTCCTTTGTAAGTCAAAGCTATTTTGTATTACCCATGCCACAAAATGATTTACAAAATGAAACAGGAACAATCTATTCTAATGGTTGGAAAGCAAAAAAAATATTTCAGTGCACCTGGCCGATCCTGACTTCTGGGGAGCGTTCACTTGTGAACTGAAAACCAGCTCTCAGGGTTCTAATTCCTAGGGCACATCTTCTAAGGAAAAAACCATCTTCGTTTTTTGGTTTCAGATTCTGCATGTGTCAAACAAAAGTTATTAGCCTGCACCCCACTATCGGTGATGCTGTGCAGAACTGTAGTTGATTTCTGTGAGGCTGATTCTCAGAACAGAGGCTTGGAGGTTGGCGGTGGAGGGAGAGGGGCTGAGGGTGGGCGTGGAGGTAGGTAAATCCGTAAAAGGCGGTCCTGTCAGTTTCCTCGGCCAGGGGTAGGGGGAGAGTGGGCTCTTAAATTCTAATCTTCCGAGGCCCCATTTTTTCCTCTATCTTCCTTCCTCTCTCAAATAATAATGCCCTTATAAAGAAAGATTTAATTTTTTTCTTTTTGCTTTTCTTTTATTGATTTTTGTTTTCTTTGACCAGAGTTGAGGGATCTTAGTTCCCCCGAACCAGGGATCAAACCCTTGTCCTGGCAGTGAAAACCTCTGATCTCTAACCACTGGACTGCCAGGGAATTCCCAAGAAAGGTATTTTAAAAATTAAAGAACAACAGATCAAAAAAAAAAGAAATCTCAAAAAAAAGGAAGGGGAGGACTTCCCTGGTGGTCCAGTGGCTGAGACTTTTACATGAAAGGTATTTAAAAAATTAAGAAACAACAGAAAAAAAAATCTCCAAAAAAAAAAAAAAAAAGGAGGGGGATACTTTCCTGGCAGTCCAGTGGTTGAGTCTTTGCCTTCCAGGGCTGGGGGTGTGGGTTTAATCCCTGGTCAGGGAGCTAGGATCCCACATGCCTCATGGTCCCAAATCCAAAACATTAAAAAAAAAGAAGCGATATTGTAACAATAAAGAATTTTTAAAATGGTCCACATTAAAAAATCCTAATAAAACCCCAGCAGAAGTTTCTGGATGCCTGTCTCACCCTCCTGCGGGCACCTCCCACCTCTCAGAGCCTGCCTGCAGCCCACGGCTGGGTGAGCAGGAGATTTAAGACTGTCGGGGTCGGGCTGCAAACCTGCTGGCACCTTGGCTGATGAATCAGTAGTAAAACTCAGCTCAGTAATATTTGTATGGAAAATGCAATGTTTGCACACTAAAGCTCTCCAGATTTTTAAGCCGTAGGAGTGAAGCCAGTTTACAATCAATGATAACAGGTTTCCCTCGTTGCCATTACCACAAATAGTATCTGATTTCGGCGAAATGGTGGCGGGCAGCAGGAGACCCAACAATGCAGATTTTAATCAGAAAATTTAATTTTATATACAATTCACAGTTTGTGCACGGCGAGAAGTGTTTCTCACTGCATGAACTTTCAGGACTCGGCTCCAAGCAAAAAGGAGTTTCAAAGGATGTAACGTCTTTCTCAGCACACAATACCCCCAAAGCACTTCCTGGTAATACGGGCTGGTGCTGCTGCAGGCCACATCTTTCTGAAAATCACCCAGCAGATTTATTCAGAGCAATTAAAAGGAGCGGCTGCTCCCCACGCAAATCTGTGGTTAAGGTAGATATTAGGTTGGCCGAGATTTCAAGGCCGTGTGGCCTCCCTGGGTCCTCTCTGGGCTGAGTTGCTCCCTGCTAAAAGGCAGATTTCCGCCTGGGCTCATTGTGTTTCCTAGCTGACTGAACAGAAGCCTGAATTGAAAATGTTGATGGAGCCTTTACGAGAAGGGCACTGGAGGAGCTGCCTCTCAGGATGAGCCCAGCAAGAGTGGTGGGTATGGGGTGAAGGGTCAGGGGTGCGGGCTCCTGATTCCCTTGCTGGACCTGAATGCTGGGTGGGTCCTAAGGGGTCAGGGCTGATGTTTTGGATCTGGGGGTGGGACCGGAGCAGACCCTGTGTGATGGAGCAGGGTGGGGGGATGTCACACACTTACTTGGTAGGACTGTTGGTAAGAGTCTGAGGAGGCAGAGTGGGGAAGGCAGGAGATGGAAACCGCCAGAGGCTGAGCATCACAGGGAAGCTCAGTTCAGTTCAGTCGCTCAGTCGTGTCCTACTCTTTGCAACACACCAGGCCTCCCTGTCCATCACCAGCTCCCGGAGTTAACCCAAACTCATGTCCATTGAGTCGGTGATGCCATCCAACCATCTCATCTTCTACCGTCCCCTTCTCCTCCTGCCCTCAACCTTTCCCAGCATCAGGGTCTTTTCAAATGAGCCAGCTCTTCGCATCAGGTGGCCAAAGTATTGGAGTTTCAGATTCAACATCAGTCCTTCCAATGAACACCCAGGACGGATCTCCTTTAGGATAGACTGGTTGGATCTCCTTACAGTCCAACACCACAGTTCAAAAGCATTAATTCTTTGGCGCTCAGCTTTCTTCACAGTCCAACTCTCACATCCATACATGACCACAGGAAAAACCATAGCCTTGACTAGATGGACCTTTGTTGACAAAGTAACGTCTCTGCTTTTTAATATGCTGTCTAGGTTGGTCATAACTTTCCTTCCAAGGAGTAAGCATCTTTTAATTTCATGGCTGCAGTCACCATCTGCAGTGATTTTGGAGCCCCCAAAAATAAAGTCATCCACTGTTTCCACTGTTTCCCCATCTATTTGCCATGAAGTGATGGGACCGGATGCCGTGATCTTCGTTTTCTGAATATTGAGCTTTAAGCCAACTTTTTCACTCTCCACTTTCACTTTCATCAAGAGGCTTTTTAGTTCTTCTTTACCTTCTGCCATAAGGGTGGTGTCATCTGCATATCTGAGGTTATTGATATTTCTCCCAGCAATCTTGATTCCAGCTTGTGCTTCTTCCAGCCCAGCCTTTCTCATGATGTACTCTGCATAGAAGTTAAATAAGCAGGGTGACAATATACAGCCTTGATGTACTCCTTTTCCTAGTTGGAACCAGTCTGTTGGTCCATGTCCAGTTCTAACTGTTGCTTCCTGACTTGCATATAGGTTTCTCAAGAGGCAGGTCAGGTGGTCTGGTATTCCCATCTCTTTCAGAATTTTCCACAGTTTATTGTGATCCACACAGTCAA
>SJYC01059788.1:0-19300 GCA_006408675.1 Madoqua kirkii
CTGCATAGAAGTTAAATAAGCAGGGTGACAGTATACAGCCTTGATGTACTCCTTTTCATTCATTATGATGTTAGCTGGGGGCTTTTTGTAGGTGCCTTTATGAGGTGAAGTTCACTTCTTTTGCTAATTTGTTGGGTGTTTTTATCATGAAAGGATACTGGATTTTGTCAAATGCTTTTTCTGTGTTTTGAGGTGATCATGTGTTTTTTATGCTTTATTATTAATAAGGTATATTACATTAATTGATTTTTCAGATGTTAAACCAACCTTGAAAACCTGAAATAAATTCCACTTGCATATGGTATACAGATTTTACTTTCCACTTGTGCAGAGCTTGGTCAGTCATCTCTCACTGACATTAGGGGGTTTTCAAGTCTCCTGGGTATGTACGCATTCCTGCACACACATGACTTTCTAAATTTTCTAGATTTTCAGGAAAATGTGGGAACTTAAAAAATTCCCATATTCCTCTATTTTTTTTTTAATTTTTAATTAATTTTTGGCTGCACCTCATGGATCTTATTTCCTTGACCATGCCCCCTGCAGTGGAAGTATGGAGTCTTGACCACTGGACCAACAGGGAAGTCCCTATTTCTTCTCTTTAATTTTTAAATTATTTTCTTTATCAGCCTCTTGTTGACCCCAACTTGGTATTTTGAAAAGTAATTTATTTTCCAGTAATTTCAAATTTAGTTTTACATACATAAAAGCAAGTCTTGTATCTTGATTAAATATACATTCCTAAATATTAATGTTGACATTATTTAAACTGAAATTGCTTTCGTAAATTCTTTTTCTGATTATTTATTGCTGCTGCTGCTGCTAAGTCGCTTCAGTTGTGTCCAACTCTTCACGACCCCATGGACTGCAGCCTACCAGGGATGGGATTTTCCAGGCAAGAGTACTGGAGTGGGGTGCCATTGCCTTCTCTGATTTATTGCTAGTATATACATATAAGATACAGTGTGTGAACTGATTCTACCTCTTATAACTTTGCTGAACTAGCTGACTAGCTCAAATAATTTTTTTTATGTGTATGTATGCTCATTCAGTCGTGTCTGACTCTTTGCAACCCCATGAACTATAGTATGCCAGGCTCCTCTGTTCATGGAATTTTCCAGGCAAGGATACTGGAGTGGGTGGCCATTTCCTACTCCAGAGAATCTTTCCAATCCAGGAATCAAACCTATGTCTCCTATATCTCCTTCATTGGTAGGCAGATCTTTACCACTGTACCACCTGGGTTATAGTAAGTTTTATATAATATGATGTGATCTGTATTCTGTGAATAGACAGTTTTAATTTTTCCATTCACACATGGATGTCTTTTATTTCTTTCCTCAAGGCTCTGGGTAGAACTTCCAGTATACTACTGAATAACAGTGGTGAAGGCCAGCTTCCTGGCCATCCTGATTTCAGGAGTGAATCTTTCAGCCTTTAACATTAATCATGATGTTTGCTATGGCTTTGTATACTATTCTTTTCCATACTAAATAAATTTCCTTTTATTCCTACAGGGAGGGTTTGTACTATGAAATAGCACTGGGCTTTAAAAAATATTTATTTAGTTGACTGTGTCAAGTCTTCGTCATGTCATGCAGGATCTTTCATTGCAGCAGCTGGCAGGCTCCAACGAGTGCAGGTTTCAATAGCTGTGCTGCACCGGGCTTAGTTGCTCCTAGTTACTCCAAGACCTGTGGGATCTTAGTTACCAGACCTGGGATTGAGTCCCCAGGACTGCAAGGAGGATTCTTAACCACTAGACCACCAGGGAAGTCCCAGCACTAGATTTTAATGTTCGAGTGACATAGACTAGTTGATGGGGTGGACACTGGGTTCGGTGGATAGAGTGAGACCATGGTGAGTGGGGGTGGGCAATATCAGTCCCATTCTCTTCCCAGCTTCAGACTCATCTTTTCAACTACTTGCAATACAAATAGCACTTATATGTCCCACAGGCAATTCAAACTTATCCTAAGATTGCCTTTCTAGAAACCTGCCTCTCCTGTGTTTTCTAGTGATGTCACTCCACCATTAATGTGTTTCCCAGGGGAGGAGCCTCATGTTGCTCTTTTGTCATCCCTATAATCTAGTCTATCACAAAATCCCATCACCCAACAAATGTCCTTGATTACAACTTCCCCTTTTTATGTCCAGCACAATCGCCTTTTCTTGTACCAAGAGACTGGGAGTAGAGAGATGTATGACATAAGCGCACTATACTCTTAAGAGTTCAACCTACTGGTAAAGCCCACTGAACACAATGTAGTAAGCAAAAAATAAGTTGCTCAAATATTTGAGTACCACTCAAATATTTACTGAGTACTTATTAAATGCCAGGCATTATTCTAGGTGTTGGAAATACAGTAGTGAACACATTTCCTACTCTCATGCTTTCTGTATTTTAGTGGGAAAGACAGATAATAAACATGTAAAAACAATGTTAGTATAGTGTTGCTACTTCACAAAGCGGGCTCAGAAAAGGTCTATAGGAGATAGGCGTGGTGGTGAGATTCTGAGCAGAGACTTGAAGTGAGGGAGGAAGCCAAGCTAAGACCTAGGTGAAGAGCCTTTTCAGTCAAGAGAAGGAAATCCTGAGATAGGCACAGCAGGGAGAGAGTGCCTGCAGGTGAGGGAGGGGAACAGGTAGGAGATGAGATCAAATTGATAAGGCAAGAGATAAGCAAGGGTCCAATACCCCTGGGTCTCCTGGGCCATAAGGAATTTAGATTTTATTCTGAATGTGCAGGGAAGCCATGGAAACTTGAAGATACAGAGGAGAGAATGGAATAATGCTGGGAGAATCCTTTCAGCATGGGATGGGATAGGATCTGGAGCAAAAGAGTCTTACCAGGCAGTTTACTCTATTGAAAAACTTTCCTCTGTTTGAGTTTCTCTTCAGCCACCAGCTAGCTTCTCTCCTCCTCTTTAAAGTCATACTTCTTAAAAGAATTCTCTACATATACTGTATCTTTTTAAATTTCCTGTTTGAATTTGAAAAATCCAGTTTCAAATTTTTCCGCACTCCAATATAGCACTCAACCTAATAATCACTAGTGAGAGTTGGACTATAAAGAAAGCTGAGCACTGAAGAATTGATGCTTTTGAACTGTGGTGCTGGAGAAGACTCTTGAGAGTCCCTTGGACTGCAAGGAGATCAAACCAGTCAATCATAAAGGAAATCAGTTCTGAATATTCATTGGAAGGACTGATGCTGAAGCTGAAACTCCAATACTTTGGCCACCTGATGCAAAGAACTGACTCATTGGAAAAGACCCTGAAGCTGGTAAAAATTGAGGGCAGAAGAGAAGGGGATGACAGAGGATGAGATGGTTGGATGGCATCACCAACTCGATGGACAGGAGTTTGAGCAAGCTCCGGGAATTGGCGATGGACAGGGAAGCCTGGCATGCTGCAGTCATGGGGTCTCAAAGAGTCAGATACGACTGAGCTTACTGAACTGAACTGAGTCCTCCTTCTAACTAGATGTTACGGTTCAGTTCAGTTGCTCAGTCGTGTCCAACTCTTTGTGACCCCATGAATCGCAGCATGCCAAGCCTCCCTGTCCATCACCATCTCCCGGAGTTCACTCAGACTCACGTCCATCAAGTCTGTGATGCCATCCAGCCATCTCATCCTCGGTCGTCCCCTTCTCCTGCCCCCAATCCCTCCCAGCATCAGTCTTTTCCAATGAGTCAACTCTTTGCATGAGGTAGCCAAAGTACTGGAGTTTCAGCTTTAGCATCATTCCTTCCAAAGAAATCCCAGGGTTGATTTCCTTCAGAATGGACTGGTTGGATCTCCTTGCAGTCCAAGGGACTCTCAAGAGTCTTCTCCAGCACCACAGTTCAAAAGCATCAATTCTTCAGTGCTCAGCTTTCTTTATAGTCCAACTCTCACATCCATATATGACCACAGGAAAAACCATAGCCTTGACTAGACAGACCTTAGTCGGCAAAGTAATGTCTCTGCTTTTGAATATACTATCTAGGCTGGTCATAACTTTCCAAGGAGTAAGCGTCTACCTGGCCTTAAATGTTGCCATCCTCAAGCCTTGCTACTAGATCCTCCTTGTGTGCCACCAGTTGGCACACTACTGTATGCTAATGGGGCCCGTGAACTAAGAATAGTGTTCCTGTTTTTGTTTTAACATTTATTTATTTGGCTGTACCAGGTCTTAGTTGTGGCACTCGGGATCTTTAGTTACTGCGTGCAAACTCTTACTTATGGGATGTGGGATCTAGTTCCCTGACCTGTGTAGGGAGCACAGAGTTTTAGCTACTGGACCACCAGGGAAGTCCCGGTTTTTGTTTTAAATGCTGGGATTAAAAAAATCAAAAGTACGTTTCATGACAGGTGAATGCTAGTATCCCTTCAATTTTATTGACACACAGTCACATCCATTCGTTTCCTATTATCTATGGCTGGGTTCACACTACAGCAGCAGGAGTAATGGTGACGCAGAGCCTAGAGCCCACAGAGGCCAAAGTATTAGCTCACCGTTTCCAAGAAAAGTCTGCTTTATGCTTTCTCCCTAGGTTCCATTCATGCTGGTAGCTTTGGTTACCATGTGTATGCCAAGGAGTCCCAAAGCAGCATCTTCGGTCCAGACCCCTTGTCTACGGATGACCAGACATGAACATCCAGCTGCCTGTCATTCCCTCGTGCAGGAGTCACCAAGAGACCAGAATGAACAAGACCAGACCAGCTCCTACCTCAGCGTACCCCTTTTCACTAAGTGGCACCAATATCCATCCAACTGCGCACGTGAGGAATTCGGAATCCTTGACACACCTCCTTTCCCCTAAATCAGACGAAACCTAAGTCCCCCTCTGCTGTCTTCAACGCACCCGCATCCAGAACTGTCACATAAAACGGGCCTTTTCAAAACGTAAAGCCAGGCAACCCTCGCCGGCGTCTGTGCCCTGGAAGCAGAGGCGCTCGCGCGTGCCAGACACCGCGAGATCCCCGCGCGGCCCTAGATCGCCGCGCAGCGTTCTCAGGACCGTCCTAAGCCCGAGGCCTCGTCGCCGCCTCAGAAACGTAAGCAACACCGCCCTCCCGCCCCAAGCGGCTCTCTGCGGCGCCCGGAAGACACGTAAGGGGGCGGGGCTACGTATTACAAACCGGACCGTGACGCGCTGCGTTTTCTCTTTCCAGCCAGCGCCGAGCGATGGGTGAGTGGCGCTCTACCTCGGGGCCGGTATTGGGGAGCGAGTTCAATCCGGCGCCATCCTGCTTCGGGGCCCAGCGCGGGCTCCCGGGCCCCCGGGCCCCCGGACACGGAACCCCCGCGAGGAGGGTGGTGCTCGGGCTTGGGCCGCCGGGACCGTTCCAGGGGCCATTCCTGGAGCCGCAGGACTCGGGGCCGCTAGCGGCACCATCATGGCTGCCGGGGTCGGGACGGGAAGGGTCCGGGCTGCATCGCACGTGCATGATGACACCTTGGAAATGCTGTGACCTCTCGACTGCGCTGTGGGGGAGCTAACCTTGGAGAGCTGAGCGTGCGACCGCCGGCGTGGGGCGTTGGGCTGGCGGCCTCGGCTCTGGGCTCCCTGCCTTAGGCTCCCGCCTCCCGCTTCCACACGCAGGCATCTCTCGGGACAACTGGCACAAGCGCCGTAAGACCGGGGGCAAGAGAAAGCCCTACCACAAGAAGCGGAAGTATGAGCTGGGGCGCCCCGCTGCCAACACAAAGGTGCGTGCGGGTCCTCACCCCCCGGGAGGTCGCTCCTGCGGCGTCGGTTGAATTTTTGTGGGGCTCTGCGAGTGACTAGGCGGTCTCCTCGCCTTCGCGTGTTGGGTAGATACTGAGAGATCGCATGGAGACTGCTGCCGTGTCGTAATAGTGCCTGCAAGGGCGCTCGGAGCGAGTGGGCTTCGCGGCGCACCGAGCCTTAATTTTCAATGTTTGGAGTCGGGCTTTGTCTCTTGGAGGTGACTGGAATGATGAAAGAGTATCCTTAGGCGTGGTTGTGGCCGTCTTGGTCACGTATGTGCCACTTGCCAGTGCTAGGGCTTGTCATAGTTACACTGACTGTTAACCTCCTTCCGCTCGGGTTCCCTTCTCTCTTGCCTCTCCTTGATAACCTAGATCCTGTCTCTTTGTGTTTTCTAGATTGGTCCTCGCCGCATACACACAGTCCGTGTGCGGGGAGGCAACAAGAAGTACCGGGCCTTGAGGCTGGACGTGGGGAACTTCTCCTGGGGCTCGGAGTGTGAGTGAAGCCCTGCAGGCGTGGGTGGGAACGCAGCACCTAATCCTTGTTTTCAAGCTTCAGTAAGTGCTTTTAGCAGGAAGTCCATGGCCTGGACCAAGATTCTAATGTTACGTTGAACACCTTTGAGGTTGTGGAGACTTATCTCCAATCCTGTCCTGCCACTTAACTCGAATAGCCTCAGGGATTGGGGTTGAATCTGGAGACAGTGTGGGTGCCAGCCACCTCTGGAAAGATAGGTTTGTGGAAGATGAACTGTTGCTCTATGGCCCCATGGAAGCTTAGAGTTTCCCTTCTTAGGCCTTACTAGGGTGGGGATGGAAGACTGTTGGCATCAGGGTTACTTGGCTTGATTCTGGATTTCTTCTGTGAGCAGGTTGTACACGCAAGACAAGAATAATCGATGTTGTCTATAATGCATCCAACAATGAACTGGTCCGTACCAAGACCCTGGTGAAGAACTGTATTGTGCTCATCGACAGCACACCGTACCGACAGTGGTACGAGTCCCACTATGCACTGCCCCTGGGCCGCAAGAAGGGGGCAAAGCTGGTGCGTGTTTGGGGAGCAACTTACTGTAGGGGGTGCAGGGGGAGGCCAGCCTGATTGCAGCTTTCTTGTGATGAAAACTCTGTCCAGTTCTGCTACTGAAGGGAGAGAGATGAAAGCCTTTAGTGCTGAGGAAGGTAGCAGGGCTGTGGGATGTGATATCCCTGAACTAGGGTCTGGGGAGCCCCCTCTAAGCCATCTATATGTCCTTTATTCAGACTCCTGAGGAGGAAGAGATTTTAAACAAGAAACGATCAAAGAAAATTCAGAAGAAATACGATGAGAGGAAAAAGAATGCGAAAATCAGCAGTCTTCTAGAGGAGCAGTTCCAGCAGGGCAAGCTTCTTGGTAAGATGACTTCTGCATTTGGGGGAGGAGGCATCTCAAGAATGGTGTGCTGTCTGGAGGCTAGAGAGTTCACCAGAAGGGGTGGATAACAGTGCACAAGCACAAATCAGAATATTTGATCATCTGTTAGTTGAAAAGGAAATGGAAGATAGTGGGCAGGAGCTCATAGGCCTAACTTGGTCTAGGCCTCTGAGTTTCAGGAGTATCTTGAGAACTCGTCTGTGTCCAGGCTGAGAGGATTGTCTCAGTGATGAAAACTTTGTCCAGTTCTGCTACTGATTTTCAGAGTGATGATAAAGTATATCTGAGGAGACTTTGGGCTTCATGTCTGCCCCCAGGATACCTGGAGCAACGTGGGCGCTTAAGGGGATACATAGGCATGGGTAGGGCCACGTATCATTTTCCTGAGGACCACATACTCTCTTGCAGCATGCATCGCTTCAAGACCAGGCCAGTGTGGCCGAGCAGACGGCTATGTGCTAGAGGGAAAAGAGCTCGAGTTCTATCTGAGGAAGATCAAGGCCCGGAAAGGCAAATAAACCCTCTTCCCTCCTGTCTTAGCTCATCTAATAAAGGCGTTTACTGTTCTATGCCATGTTCATGTTTTGAGAATACTTCATTGTTTGGCACACTCTAGAATGCCCCCAACTTCCCCTGCCTGAAGGCCAGGCCTGTTATGGGGCTGAGTCTAGCAGGAGGAACAGTTCTCACTCCTGAGGCTGAGTTTCAGTGGCAACAGGGATGTGTTGTGCAGGCTGAGCAGAGACTATGAGGGAGGTAACCCAGCTTGGGGCCCCTGCAGTATTGTGCTGTTGACTGGACCATTGTTGGAACCAAAGCCATGTTGGGTTCTTAAAGTTCTCTTTTATGCAGACTTTGGCTTGGGGGTTTTTTTTTTCTTCAGGTTCCTGGTCTAGAAACCGTGAAATTGTGTTCTACATTTCTGCATTGTTGAGCAAGTTACACATATTATCGTAATTTTCTCTTGAGCTCTAATCCTTTCCCCTCTCCTTACTCAAAAATTACTTTGTTAAATTGTTGAATTGGTTTCTTCAGCTTTCCCTTTTCATAGTTCCTCAGTTATTTGATTGTAGCAAATAGTGGTCTTTTAGGTTAAAGATGGGTTAAATCTTAGGTTATCCTTGGGTCATAATTCCCACATCAAATGTCACCAAATTTTGTGTGGTGCTAGTGGTAAAGAACCTGCCTGCCAGTGCAGGAGACATGAGACGCAGGTTTGGTCCCTGGGTTGGGGTGGGAAGATACCCTGGAGGGGGCATGGCAACCCATCCCAGTATTGCCTGGAGAATCCCATGGACAGAGGAGCCTGGCGGGTTGCAGTCCAAGGATTGAAAACAGCTGGCAACCGAGCACAAAGCACGACTGCTGCTCTGGTGGCTTTTCTGCTTCCTGCTTTGCTCTTTTTTCTCTAGCACAATCCCAGCTCTGTGATCATTTTAAAGAGGTAAGATTTTTTTTTAAACTTCTTTTGGCTATGAACCATTTTTAATGGTCTTTATTAAATTTGTTATAATACTGCTTTTGTGTTTGGTTTTTTGCCTGCACAGCTTGTGGGATCTTAGTTCCCTGACCAGAAATCAAACCTGTGCCCCCTGCATTGGAATGTAAAGTCTTAACCACTAGACCACCAGTGAAGTCCCTAAAAGATAAAAAATTCTTTTACATGGCATCCCATCTCAAAGTTGCAACCAGAAGCTATGGAACTCAGTGAGACCTAATCCCTTCCTTACTGGTGTTCACTTACTATTCCTTTTGTTGAGAATACTTTGTCATATGCCCACGTTGCTCACTCCTTTCAGATCTTTGTCAGTCCAGTGAGTTCCCTGATCACAGAATTTTAAATAGCACTCCCTTCCATGCTGTATCTTTTGCCCTTGTTTTTTTTCCTTATTTGCCATAAATTTTGTTTGCTTTTCTTATTTTGATTCCTCTATTAAAATATATCTCCTGAGGAAACAGGTATGTTTACTGCTGCATCTCTGGTACCTGGAAAGAGGCACAGCAATATACCAGTCAAATATATACTCTGAGGAGTTCTAAAGAAAAAGTTTTATCCAATTTAAAGTGGTTGAAAAGCACTTGTCTTAAATGAGCTACAAATCTAAATTGGTTCTTCAACTTGGCTAATCACAGACTTAATTCTGACTTCTGGTTAAGCAGTCAGAAAAGGTGGACCATTAAGACCAACCCCTTAAAACCTTAACCTTGACTGAGACCTGACCTCTGCCTTCCCACCCAGTGATCTGACAAAACCTGGTCATTAGCTGATGTTTGCTGGGAGAGCTGTGTGTTGGGTGTGGCACAGCAACAAAAGAGCCTTGAGTGGATCTACATCTCCACTGCTCTCCCTGATGAGCATTCAACCTTCCAAAACACTTCGGGTGCCTTCTGAGTGAATGGTTACCACAAGGTGCCTTTTCTGGATAGTACAGATTTGTCAGCCAAGGCTGAGAAAAGTTCAGCATCCCATCACCCAGCAGGAAAGTAGAACCCAGCATTGTAATCCTGTCAGCAGTGCCAGAGGCTGCATGTCTTCAAGCTCTCCCTACATTCACCGTTGGTTCTTGAGTTCTGGCATTTGTTTTCCTTTAGCTTGAACATTCAGCTTTGGTATTCACCAATTGTTTAGAAGCAGTCTTAGAGAAACTCAGTTTAGGAGCAACTCTAGTTCTCTGTGGGGCTGTTTTCCAAAGGCCCCCTCTTAACTCTCATCAGCTGAGTGCCCCAGACCCACGACAGAGATGGACCCACAGTTTTCAGCCCTTAAATTGTCCTTTTGTTTGGTGGGAGCAGAGAAGGGCTTGTTCAGATGCCGCAAGTCTAGGCTGGGTGCCTTCACATCTCAGTGTCAGCTTCCTGGGCAGACTCAAACCCTCTGCCCCCATCCCTGAAACCCTTATCTTTAGGCCACTTCAGAGTCTGTCAGTTCAGTTTTAAGCAATTTTAATTGCCCAAATAATAAATGAATACATTGGCGTTGTAAACAAATTGAACATAACAGATAAAAGTACCCGGTACACACTGGCCCCTCTTCAGGGTGAGGTTATCAGAATAAGGTATATGCTAAACATCAAAGTGACCCTGGGGGCAGCAGCAGAAGCGTTCCCTGGAAACCTGCTAGAAATATGCGAATTCTTAACCTCCATCCTAGACTTAATGAGTCAAATGCCGGGGGTTAACCAGCCCCTCAGTGATACTGATGCTCCGTCAAGTTTGAGAACTGGCCTAGCCCAAAATCACAGCGGAAATAAACCGTGCACCTGGGCGCCAGTCCTCTGTGCCTCGCCCTTGTGTCCTAGCTTCACCTCCAAGACAACGTGCAAGCATCCTCTACCCTGATTCAGGCCTTTCTGCCATCGGGGGCGGTCCCTAGGTGCCCGGGCTTAGGCACGTGGGAATGCTGCTCTTAATAGCTCCGCAGGGCCTGCGAAGTGGGCGGGGCGGGCCTGGAGGAGGCAGCTGGCCTGCCTGCCCCGGCTGGTTTGGCTCAGGGCTCCTGGGTCTCGTCCCCTGACCCTGACGCCTCCTCCTCGATGCGGTCCGCTGCCTCGATGTCGCCTCCCTCTTCGGCCCGGAAGCGCACCAGATGCGGGGTACGGGGGGCGCGGACGCGGCCAAAGTTTCGGAGGCTGATGGCTGGCGAGGGAGCACCTACTCCCAGGAAGCGGCCGAGCAGCGGGGTCTGCGCGGTCACCGGCCGGGCTGGCCCAGGGGACGCCTCCACCTGCAGGCTCTGCTCAGGGTCGTCGCTCATGCTGCGGGCAGGCAGGAGGGCTGCGTGAGCAAGCCTCTGACAGCAGGTGGACCGGGAGGGACCGAGTCCTGGGCGCCCGGAGGGTGGGTGGGGAACTGGAGCCTGGCTACTGACTCAGGCCTGGGCTACTCACCGCAGGTTGAAGGTGGAGCCCAAGAAGGAAGGCCGCAGCGACTCAGCCACCGTGGCCACCGTGTAGGGCGGCTGCGCCGAGTCCTCATCCCAGTACGCATCCTTCTCCGCGGGAGGCAGGTTCTGGTACATGTCATCCACGGAGAGCAGGGACACCTGGGAGCAGCAGTTCACAAGAATCCCCTTTTCTGCGAGCCCGGACTGAGAGCTGGCAAAGAGGGAGAGCTCGATTGCCCGGGAGCTGCCACCAGACCCTGAATCACCTGCAAGTTGCGGTCTATAAGCTGGTTGGTTTCAAAGTCGTCGTCATCCTCACCAAAGGGATTGATGATCTGTTCTGCCACCTACAGGTGGTAAGAGAGTGTTTTCTGGGCTCAGAGCTCTACTTTCTAACCCCACAGTGTAGGTGGGTCCTGGGTCCATATCTCCACCCCCTGAAGTGCCCACCTTAAGCCAGCCAGCATAGAAGAAGAACTGCAGCAGAGTGGTGAGAGGCACGTACATGTCCAGGTCTCCCACGGCTTGCCCGGGCTCCAGAGGCTCCCGAGGTTTGGCAGCCCCTGCCACTGGCTCCACAAACTGGCGGCCCACCAAGGAGAGGGCAAAGAAGGAGTAAACCGCTATGGTCACCACCTGGAGGAGGGGATGCCAGGCTGAGTGGGACAGATTAAAATGCTGTCTCTGCCCCGAGGGTCAGTGGAAGATCTAACAAGCAATTAAAACATGTAGCGGGGACTTCCCTGGGGGTGAGTGCCCACTATAGGGGGCCCAGGTTCTATCCCTGGTCAGGGAACTAGATCTCACATTGCTGCACCTTGTGTTTGCATGTGCCAGCTAAAGCTCCCCCATGCTGCAAATAAGACCCAACTCAGCCAAATAAATATTTTAAAAAATAAATACAACATATAGCAAGGTGTGGCAGCACCAAATGGGAGGGGATCATCTTAGTGAGGGCCCAGGAGGCTTTGGGGATGAGCCCTTGGCTATTTAGTGTCTCACTGGACTGAACTGCCCCTGGGCAGGTACCATCTCTAGTTCTTTTCAGTATCACACACAGAACCAGTAGGCATGGGGACTGGGGAGGTGAGAGGCAGTTACTTGGGTGTAGACGAGGGGGATGCTGATCCAGTCATAGTGGAAGAGCATGCTGCACTTGGCCCGGTACTTATTCAGCTCCTGGTGGAACAGCAGGAAGAGGAAGTCAGTGGAAACAGAAAGGAAGAAAGAAGGGGACGGGGAGTCCAGTACACATCAGGCCTGGGCTAGGTCTCATTCTGCTTTCAGCGGTGTTGTCAGGCCGGGGTTCCTGTGATGGAAGGCAGTTTAGCACAGTGACTGCAAGGACAGACCCTGGAGCCGGAAGGTCTGACGACGAATCTCAGCTCCACTAACTAGCTGTGTGACTTGGGCAAGTTGTTTTTTTTTCCACTCCTTGCCTCAGTTTCCTCACTTCCTCACACTTGCTGAGCTACAAATCGACACCATGTAGGTGTTACGCACTGAAATTATGGTTGCTGTAAGCAAAACTAGGGGGAGGAGAGCAGATGGGCCCTGTCCTAGGCTGACTCACTTCTAGGAGTAGGCACAGAGCAATGTCATCACGGATTCGCCCATCTTTCCGGGCCTGGGCCGCCAGGTTGGTGAACCAGACGCAAGGAATCCAGTACTTATTGAAGTCAGATTTCAGGCTCTCGAACTTTTTTCTCTCTTCCTGGGACATGAAACCTGCAGGGATTGAAAAGAAATGAAATATCATCCTTGGCCTCCAGGACTCACCGCTCTGGAGTCCTGGAGCTCCCCCTGGTGGTCAAACCTCCCCGCCTAGGAGACCCCCGGGGCAGGTCCGGTCCAGTCCCTCCCTGGGCTCCCTGAGCGTGGTACCTGCGTCCACCACATGCTCCATGGTGGGAAAGCGCTTGAGCACGCGTGTGCTAACAGAACGCAGCACCAGCACCGACGCCAGGTTGGCATAGCGGATGAGGGTGCGGCGCAGCAGACGGCCACGCTGGTCCACACCGTGCACGGTGGCCGAGATGACGCACATCAGCTGGTCCGGCAGAGGGATGCTTGTGTACTGGGCCCACCAGCGGTTCACCACCATGGTCACGTAGAAACCTGGTCGCCGCCGTGGGTAGTGGGGATGGGAAGGGAAGACAGAGGGCTTGGAAGCCAGTGTGTCCTGCCCACAACCAGAATGCCTGGTCCAAGCCAGGTGGAACCAAGGCGGGGGAAGGACACATTGACTCCAGCACCCTGCCTTGCTTGTCAGAGGGACAGCCTCATCCTCTGATCACGCCCTGATGGACCAAACCAGGCAGGGAGGAAGAAGACTGCAGACCTCCTCAGGCAGAAGAGACGTAATGGTCCAAGTCCAGGCAGTGGCTAACTTTGAGCCCTGCTTCCCATGAGGCTGTGGAGGTAGGTGTCACCTCTCTCCATTTCCCCTGCAGGATGCATCGGGGTGTGAGGCCAGCAGCAGGCTGGGGCTGTGTTTGAGTGAGGGTCGGGTGCCTGGTCCAAGCCAGGTGGAACCAAGGCGGGGGAAGGACACATTGACTCCAGCACCCTGCCTTGCTTGTCAGAGGGACAGCCTCATCCTCTGATCACGCCCTGATGGACCAAACCAGGCAGGGAGGAAGAAGACTGCAGACCTCCTCAGGCAGAAGAGACGTAATGGTCCAAGTCCAGGCAGTGGCTAACTTTGAGCCCTGCTTCCCATGAGGCTGTGGAGGTAGGTGTCACCTCTCTCCATTTCCCCTGCAGGATGCATCGGGGTGTGAGGCCAGCAGCAGGCTGGGGCTGTGTTTGGAGTGAGGGTCGGGCTGGTGATAGGCAAGGCCTGCTGCTGCTGCTGCTCCTAAGTCACTTCAATCGTGTCCTGCTCTTAGTGACCCCATGGACTGTAGCCTACCAGGCTCCTCTGCCCATGGGACTTTCCAGGCAAAAGTACTGGAGTGGGGTGCCATTGCCCTCTCTGAGGCAGGGCCTAGTCCTCTGGAAATCCTGGACCTGGCACACAGCTCCCATGTCTGCTGAGCCTGCTCTGGTTGACCTTCAGATGTGCCGCTGGGCTAGTTCTGACCCTCAGAACTAGCAGCCCAGCCCAAAGGTCAGGAAAGATGGCTAGGAGGCTGCAAGCGAGAACCCCTTGTCCTTTGAACTTACCCAGTACAAAGGACAAGGGGATAAGGTCCGCAGAGCGGTTGCAGTATCGGGCCACCTGAGCATACACGTGCTTCTGCTCCTGGGTCAGCAGCAGCCTGGGGAAGGTCAGGTGGGGCCTGGGTTAGAGGGAGGTGGGCAACCTAGTCCCCCGCAGGCCAGCCCTGAGACCCTGCCCTCACCCTCGCACCGGTAGGTGACGCTGAGCAGAGCATACAGGGCGATGAAGAGGAGGAACTCCTTGTAGAGGAGCTTGTAGATGCTTCCCCGCCAACGGAGAAGCAGGCCAGAGAAGCCTCCGAAGCGGGCCTCCGCCACTTTGAGGGTGTAGGAGACCGTCATGGTGCTGGAGGCCTGGGACACAAGGTCGTGAGAGCTGCCCTTGGAGCTGTCCTCTCCTCACAAACCTCCTCCTTAGCCTGCTTTCTCATCACCCAGCTTAGGTCCCCAAGAAACCTCCCACAACTCTGGTCTCCCCCCCAACCCCAGCCTTCACCCTTTCAGTAGGAAGGAAACAGACAAGCAGACAGAGCACACCCCCAGCCCCCTAGGACTCAGTGGCATGTGGGTCAAACCAGGGTGAGATGGGGCAGAGGGGAGCTGAGATTTACATCCTTTCCTGCCTGAGGCTGCCCCAAGCTCCTCTTCCACTTGCAGGACTAGGAGGAACCCCTGAACTGCTGAGGACAGGAGACTCCACTGTAGCCCAGCCCCACACACCGTGGGGTCTTGCTCTCGGAGCTGATAGTTGTTCTCTCAAGGCACAGGGCACTCTGACCCCCATCCCACACCTACCTGCCTGCTCCGGACAGCAGCCTGTGCTGAAGAAGGGGAACTGAGCTCGCCTTCACCCCACAACACTTAAGTACCTCCTGGGCCCATAAAGTTTGGCTGGACTGAGGTTATCATTGATGGATTGAGGCTGCCACCCAGCTTCTCCTGGTGCTGGGAACTGGCTGTGTCTTCCTGTGCCTGCAGGGCTGGGCTGGCCTTTGAGTGCTATAAATGCCTCTGCATTGACCCCACAGCTCACACCATGTCCTTGGAGCCTAGGTAACAGAACTGACTGTCCCACGCTCCAGGTGAGAAGACAGATGCATGATGAAGTGTCATAACAGCTGCTGACGGCAGAGCACTGACGAAGTGGCAGGCACTGTGCCAGAGCACCAGCCCGTCAGATCTCTGGCCTGTCCCGGGAAGCTCCCTCCCCACGCTGCGAGCTGGTTCTCCCTGCAAGTGGTTCCTGAAGAGAGGAAGCATGGAGAGGTGGTTAGGAATGTAAGTTTACTAGGCCGACACGCCTGGGGTTGAATTCTGTCTCTCTGTGGCTTTGTCCAAGATACCTAATCTCTCTGAACTTCAGTTTGCTTCTCTGTAAAACGGTATCAATAACTCCTTCCTCACAAGGCAGTGGGGAATATTCAGAGCAAGAACGCCTGGGGCCTGGAGCATGCAGGCATTCATCCTGGGCAACTATCACCATGAAAAGCCGGTCTTTTCCCTTTGGTTTCCACCTAGCAGTCCATTGTTGCTTCTCAGAACCTGGGATGCCTGGCTGGCCTCTCCCCCAGCCAAACAGTGCCAGGTCCTGGCTTTTGACGTGGCCTATGAGATGCCCCCACTGCCACCTGCTGTCATCAGCCTCTGACCTCGCTCCTTTTCACTGCTCCTTTGAGGTTCTCTCTCGAATCGATTAGTCATATCGCCCTAAAATCTTCTACAAAGAGGTCTCCCCTCCAGCCCACAAGACCTTGGACAGGATTACTCTGATTCATCTCAATAAAGCTGAGGACTTGAACCCAGGCAGGCTTTTCTTTTCTTTTTCTTTCCATTTTATTTTAAAAATTTTAAAATTAGAGTACAGTTGATTTACGATGTTGTGTTTGTTTCTGCCATACAGCTAAGTGAATCATTTATGCATATGCATATATCCACTTTTATTTAGATTGTTTAGATAGGCCATTACAGAGTATTGAGTTCCTTGTGCTATACAGCAGGTCCTTATTAGTTATCTAGTTTATATATAATAGTGTATATATATCAATTTCAATCTCCCAATTTATATCCCTCCACCTTCTCCCCCATAACTATAAGTTTGTTTTCTACATATGTGATTCTATTTCTGTTTTGTAAATAAGATTTTTTGTAAATCCATTTTTTTGGATTCCATATATAAGTGATATCATATATTTGTCTTTCTCTGACTTCACTCAGCGTGAGAATCTCTAGGTCCATCCATGGCATTATTTAATGTTTTATGGCTAAGTAATATTACATTGTATATATATACCACATCTTCTTTATCCATTCCTCTGATGAACATTTAGGTTGCTTCCATGTCTTGACTATTGTAAACAGTGCTGCTGTGAACACTGGGGTGCATGTATCTCTTAACCTGAAAGACATCTGGTCCCTCTCCCCACTTTTTGTAAGAAACTCCCTGAATGAGCAAGGTCTGAGAGCCAACTCATGGCCTGATGAGTTATGTACTCCTTCCCAGGCTCAGGGGAGGTGTCCATATGTAGAAAGAACAGGACTCTGTGTGTGTTTGTCCTGTAGGTCTGGAAAACCCACGAGCTGACCTGCAAAAGGGCAAGATACCAGTTCTGGGGCCTTAACTCCACTGGCCCTGCAGCCCTTTCCCATGCTCTGATCTGTGGCTTTCCTAGAGCATTCTGGACTGCTTCTTCTTAAAGAATCTCTGGTACCTGGGGAGCTCTGGCGCTGAAGTCTTATCACTTCTCTGACAGTGCTTCCAATTGGCTATGTTTTAGTCCTTAGCTCCCACCGCATCTAAGGGTGTCTCACATCTGCCTGTTAGCCAACTCTCTGGATCCATGGCCTGTGAATTTCCCACAGAGCCATGGGTAAAAGAACAGAACCTGAAGCCTTGCCCCAGGAGGGAGCAGTCCCCAGGCCCCACCCTGCCCCTCCTTCCTGAGTCACTTTATCTCCCTTCCCAGTTACTGACAGGTCCCTTTGGTTTATGGTCAAGGAGAGGGAACCATTCCACCTGTAAATCATTTTCCCCACCCTTCTCTATCCTCCCCTAGCTCTTGCCCCCACCTCTCTTCTGACCCTAACCACCAGTGCCCCTCCCCTCCTCACAGCTGAGAGTTGATACATGACTTGGCAGTTTATTGCATGGAGTCTGGAGCCAGAGTGCCTAGATAATTTTTTTTAAGAGCACGTTTTATACATTTACTTATTTTGTTGTTCAGTCGCTAAATCATATCCAACTCTTTGCAACCCCTTGGACTGCAGTGCAACAGGCTTCCTTGTCCTTCACTGTCTCCCAGAGTTTGCCCAAACTCTTGTCCATTGAGTCAATATTTACTTATGCGTTTGGTTGCACCAGGTGCTAGTTGCAGCATGCGGGATCTTCAGTTGCAGCATGTGAATTCTTAGTTGTAATATATGGGTCTAGTTCCCTGCCCAGGAATCGAACCCAGGTCCTGTGTGTGGAAGCATAGAATCTTAGCCACTGAACCATGAGGGAAGTCCCTGCCCATATTTTTAAATCCAGACTCCACAGTAAACTACCTTTGTGACCTTGTTCTTAAGCAAACTGTTTAACCTCTGTTCTTAACTTCCCTGTGGGGAAACAAAGATGATAATACCTATCTCACAGAGTTGTTGTGACTATCAAATGAATTAATATTTATGCAGTGCTTGTTAAGCATGAAATGCTCCTGTAGCTATTAACTTCTTTCTGTCGCAGCTCTTGGACATGTGGGATCTTAGTTCCCTGACCAGGAATCAAACCTGTGTCCCCTTCACTGGAAGTGCAGTCTTAGCCACTGGATCACTGAGAAGTCCTGCATCTTTCATTCTTGAAAGACTCCCTTGACCTCCGTGACCTGATACCCTCAAGAGATTCTGACTCTGAGCTGCCAAGGGGTAGGCATTTGGGATAAGTGTTCAACTAGGAACAGCAGGCCTGGGAGCATCCTCTGGGAGCTGGAGACTCAGAGAGCTCAGAAAAACCTCAGCTTGGTCAGAGGTTGTGAGTATCTTGTGGGGAGGAGAAAGGGCACTAGTAAGAAGGACTGAGAGATGAGTAGAAGAGGAGGACAGATGCAAGGACAGAGAACTAGCGACTCCCAGAAAAGCCAGGCAGGGGGATTCGCTGGACGTCCAGTGGCTGCATTCCCACTGCAGGGGGCAAAGATTTGATCCTTGATTGGGGAACTAAGATCCTGCATGCCATGGAGCCAAAGAATAAATTAAAAACTCATGCAGTGGTGAACAGTGGGGTCAGGCATCTTGGGTTCAGATCTTGGCTCTGCCCCTTAACCTTGGGCAAGAGGCTTAGCCCCATGAGCCTCAGTTTCCTCATCTGTGAAATGGAGATAATAATCCCATGACATCATAAGGTTACTGTGAACAGTAAGATAAATGCTTAGCCCTCTGCCTGGTTTGTGGCAGTGTATAAGATCCATTAATGGCAGCTTATGTGACACTGAAGGAAGAGGCAGAGTAGGCTGGCAGGCCCTTCCATTACAGCATCCAGGAGGATGTCCTCCTGATGCCTGGGCTCCCAAAGGAGGGCGCCAGAACACTGTTAACCTTCCAAGGGGAGGAGACAGTGATGGGTAACAGAACGTGCCACCCCAAAATGCACCACTTTGGCATATTGGTTACTTTGAGTTAAATAGGCACTTGAAAAATTGCAAATGCAGGGAGAGGCTTTCTCTGAACTCACCTTATCTGCCTGAAGAGGGAGCCTCCAAAGAAACTCAGTCATCACAAATCCCCTTCCTGGGAGTTTCATCTCATATCACAGGAATTCTATATCACATCCAGACCAGCTTTGTCATAAACTATCATATCTCCCATCCAGTCTTCTAAGGGTCCATACCTCTTTCCTGTAAATTATTTACTCTCCCCTAAGAGGCTTACATTCCTCTACCCCTTTCTTTATTCAATTGGTATTTAAATCTCAATTCTAAGCCACATGGAGGAGTTATTCATTTTCCCCGGAATATTCCCCATGTATAGGCTTCCCATACTGTTACCGGGGTTCTCAAGGCAAGAATACTAAAGTGGTTTGCCATTCCCTTCTCCAGTGGACCACATTTTGTCAGAACTCTCCACCACGATCCGTCCATCTTGG